>SJYC01078224.1:0-95436 GCA_006408675.1 Madoqua kirkii | reverse complement strand
TGGACGGGAAGGAGGGGAGGGCCCGGAACCGGCGTGGGGAGGAGGATGGAGGGAGGTTTGGATAAGTGAGGAGGTCACGGGGTGGGGGCTTGGGGATGAAGGACCGGAGTGTGGGGAGGTGTGGACGCGGGGGTGGGGCGAGTGAAAGGTAGGGTCCCGCTGCCGAGCGGAGGAGGGTGGCGGTGTGCCAGGTGTCTTCGGGGAGTGACTGGCATACGGGATGGTTTGGTACCCTGATGGGCGTCCTGAAATCGAGCAGAATACAGTACATGGAGGAAAAGGAGAGTTAGGATATGGGGAAGAAAAGTTTAAAGAAAGGGAAGAGCAAATACTTTGTCGTATAACGGTTAAGGGACAGGCACATTTTCAAGTCAGAGCTTGGCTTCACGTCTTGATTCTGCCACCTGTGCTACTGACCATCTGTGAGATTTGGGCTTGTGAAAATACTCTCTGATCACTTTTGAGTGTACCTTGTGTGCCAGATTCGGTTCTCCGTCCTGTAGTCCTTCCCATTAACTGATTTAGAATTTAAAATGACTTGAACGAGGTCATCATTCCCATCTTAAAAGAGGAAACTGTGGGTTAGAGAGGTTAAATAATTTGTCACACAGAAAGTGGAAAATTAACATTTGAACTCAGACTTAGATGTAGAAACCAAGCTCTTAATTCTTAATGATACATTGTCACTTATAAATGAGGCTAATAATTATCATAATATACATTATCTGCAAGAATTTGTTTGGTAATGTCTTTAGAGTGGGGCACAGTCCTTTCTTCACACATTCAACAAATATTTATTGTGCAGCAAACAACACAGCCTCTACTGTCTTATAGCTTAAACTCTAGAAGGAGAAACAAGCAATAATCAAGTTGTTTCACAAATAATCATTTAATTCTAATTGTAAGGTGTAAGGTGTTGGGAAGGATGCTGTTTGGGGCAGAGACCTGATCCTGTTGTGTGTTTTGAGTGTGGAAGCCCTGCCTTCCCAGCCCTGTATTAGAATCTAGCACAGTTCTTGGTGCCTTAAAGTTGTGGAATAAAATTGAATGACTGAAAAAAATAAACTAATGGAAAGGTTTGGGAAGCTTTTTTTCCCCCCATACCTGAGTAGCATGGAGAGAGATGTGAGAGGAGAGCTCGGGATGTTAATAGGATACAGAGGGACACAGATGTCAGGGTGTTAGAAGGGAGAGGCAAGTAGATAGCCAATTGAGTTGAGATGAAGTGGAATGGATGGAGACTGGAGTATTTTGTTTGAAGAGGGGATAATTAGAAGGCAGAGTATTCGAATGAGTTAGAATGTCAGAATATTTGCTGTGATGAGCAGTTTGGGTATCAGGATGAATACAGAAATGTGGAGCCAGGGCACTGGAGAAAACTGTAGAGAAATGGAGAAGACTAGTACAGTGTTAGGGAAGAGGCTGTGGGAGAACTTGGCAATCAGAATGGGATGAAGGGTGGGAGGCAAAGGTTGACGAGCACAGGATGAGAGAATTGCTGTTGGTGAGGAATAGGAGTCAGGATATTTGAGAGGACTAGTTAGAGAATAAAAGTGTTTAAATGGGTCAGAGGATATGGGATGAAGTCAAATTATAGGGAAAGTACTGAGATGTGATTAAAGGGCTAAGGGGTGCCATGGAGAGGCTATGGAGGTCAAGAAATGGGGATGGATATTTGCTTTTTGGAGTAGCTGGGAAGAGAGATGGAAGGTTTGGGAATTATAGAGATCTGCCTCATTTGGACGGAGAAGGCAATGGTACCCCACTCCAGTACTCTTGCCTGGAAAATCCCATGGATGGAGGAGCCTGGTAGGCTGCAGTCCATGGGGTCGCAGAGAGTTGGACACGACTGAGTGACTTCACTTTCACTTTTCACTTTCATGCATTGGAGAAGGAAATGGCAACCCACTCCAGTGTTCTTGCCTGGAGAATCCCAGGGATGGCGGAATCTCGTGGGCTGCCATCTATGGGGTCGCACAGAGTTGGACACGGCTGGAGCAACTTAGCAGCAGCAGCACCCTCATTTGAAAAAGATCAGAGATGATGGAATCTTAGGAAAGGCTAGATAGAGGTGAAGGTATAGACGCTACTAAGCTGTGGTGGAGGGGATTGTTAGATCAAGGCAAGTTTCTGAATCTGAGAAGGACAGGATGCTCAATCATATGATTTTGATTATCACATCATTCCAGTGGCTTTCTTTTATTCTGCAGACTTACCTTCTGGGTTTTCAAACTATCTCTAGCTCTGGACTTGTTTTGATTTCGGTTTATCCTGCCCCTTCACACACACTAACCCTGCCTCTGGTCCCTGTCTTCTCTTTTCTATTGCTCGGTCTTTCTGTTTATGTAATTGCGGACCACAGCCTTGGTCAAGCAGCATTGCTCTCTCTCTCTTAAACTCGTGCTTCAAGGTTTTACTGCTGCCAGGTGTCCTTCCTCAAGTACAGTAAATCCCATTTTACTGAGTTAGCTCTTCTGTGAGATCGAATGTCCAGGCTTTACAGGGGCTATGGCGACCCAGGGAGGAGGTCTGGGAATGCACTGTGACTTCAAAGCCATCATTTAATCTTTCAGGTTACAATTCATTAAAGGAAGGAGTTGATTATGATTTCTGGAATCCATTCTAATATATTTATTTAACTCTATTATTGAGTAAGGCAGAGTTTTTCTAATCAAGAGACATCTCACAATATTCTAGTGAGGCCCAAAGAGTCTTGGTCATTAGGATGTTGTGAGAGGAATTCAGGATGGTTCAACATTTTAAAAAGTTAGAGATAAGACTAAGGTGCAGGGTACAAAATAATTGCGTTGCATACAAATGTAGGATATATGTGCATTTTGAAACCAAGAAGTGAAAAATGTGTATAAAGCATGTCTCTGTAGCATGTAGCATGCTGTCATTCTAATTTTATCATTTTCTATCATGCTGTGAGATGAAGACATACAGAAGTGGGAACTGGGCCCTGTACCGCTCCTCTCTTATTTTTTAAGTCCCTTGCCGTTAGGAAAGCTGTATTTAATTCAGGAATGAATAAAACTGTGTTATTAAAGCACATGCCTCTTAGCTCTTTTCAAGCTTGAGTATATTATTATTTAGGAAGAGAGCACCAATGCAGTCTAACAGAGAGTGAGGCGTATTACTAAGAGACTTTTTGCCTTGGCAGAATGTTAAAATAGAAATTGTTTGCCACACTTGTGAAATTAGGTCCTAAAGCTTTGTGCTTAAGACATCAATAACAGTAGTGTGAATTGAGGGAAGCTTTTCTGACCTTTGTGGATGATTTGACATGAAAAAAATGAAAGAGAAAGTAAAGATTTGCAGTTTAAAGTGACCTAGATTGTTGGAACAAGGCGGTTGTCTTTGTTGTACTGTATACCTGTGAAACAATAATCACTTAAAAAAAAATTTAGCAGGTTTTTGTTTCCTTCAAACTAGTTGCCTTAAGACGCTAGATCGTGAGTTCAGTGATGCTTTATTGTATTAAATTTCCCGTTTTTCCTTTAAAAAAATTAAAATGTTTTAAAAAGCTACCATTTATTTTTATTTCTTTTCTTTCCTTCCTGTTTTTCTTTTACTATTTTTTTGCCATGCCTCACACAGCCTGTGGGACCTTAGTTCCCGACCAGGGATCGAACCCATAGCCCCTGAATTGGAAGCATGGAAACGTAACCACTGGACAGCCGGGAAGGTCCCTGGCATTAGGATTTGAGCTATCCAAAAACTTTGGGTTGCAGATTACTTTTCTAAAAACTAGGCTTCCCTGGTGGCTCAGTTGGTAAAGAATCTGCCTGCAGTGCAGGAGACCTAGGTTCAACCCCTGAGTCGGGAAGATCCTCTGGAAGAGGAAATGGCTACTCTCTCCAGTATTCTTGCCTGGAGAATCCCATGGACAGAGGAGTCTGGTGGGCTGCAGCCCATGGGGTTGCAAAGAGTTGGGCCCGACTGGGTGACTAACACATACACATAGACACACTTTACATTTTCAGTAGTGAGGGTTCGGGAGATTATGGATATTGAGCAAAGCAGAATCATTGTCAATGCAGCTTGTTCAAGACCTGTACATCTTATAACATTTTTTGGTCTAAAAGTTTGGCAGATTTATAATTTTTGCAGTGTATTTATAAGAGTAATTGTATACCATGAAAATCTTTTTTGCGTAAACCTAACTTATAAGTTAGGACTCTTGGTATTGCGGACTGATACTGCTTATGAAGATAGCCTTTTATTGAAGTATTGAATAGCATTTTATTGTTTCTAGGTTCTTTATGAATAATGCATTCAATAAATAGTAATTATCTGCCATCTTCTAGGCTCTGTTGTTGGCCTGGAATACATCAGTGAATAATATCACTACTTTCATGAAACTTAAATTCTACTAGATTAATTGTGTAATTTGACTTATAAGTTAATTTGAGAGAAGAACTGATTCTCATTACTCTAGCTAGCATTCTATCTGAATTTGGACTTTCACCTAATACCACTGGATTTGGCAGTGATTCTTAGATATGAATATGACATCAAAGGCACAGGTGGTAAAGGAAAAATAGACCAGTTGGATTTCTTTAAAATTTGTAAGTGAGTATCAAATTACAGTATCACGGGCACCTCCCTGGTGGCTCAGAGGTGAAGAGTCGCCTGCTAGTGCAGGAGACTCGGGTTTGATCCCTGGGCCAGGAAGATCCCACATGCCACAGAGCAGCTAAGCCGTGTGCCACGACTGCTGAGCCTGGGCTCCAGAGCAGAGGAGCCCCAGGGACTGAAGCCGGAGCACCCGGAGCCCATGCTTCGCCGCAAGAGAAGCCCCCACAACGAGAGGCCCTCGCGCTGCAACCAGAGAAAAGTCCAGGCAGCAGCGGAGACCCAGCACACTGAAAATAAATCGTTTTATTCTTTAAGACAATATCAGTTAGTAGAGAGGAATCCGCAGGGTGGGAGAAAACTTTTGCAAATTATTTGACTAAAGTTAATATGCAGACTATATAGTGAGAACTCCTGAAAAGATTTAAAAAAAAGAAAGACCAAAGGCAAGCATTTGCAACACCAGAAATTAGGGATAGAGGTCTGTGTGGCTCCAGCCCACAGAATCTAGGAAGCTAGTGACAGATGTGAGGCTAGAGAGACAGGGCCATATCATGGAAGATCTCATAGGTCAGGATGAATATTTCATTTATTACAAACCCATAGATTAACCTTTTAAATAGATCACTCTGGCCACAATGCAGTGATGAAAGAGGAAGGGAAGAGAGCTTGTAGACAAATCAGTTAGAAGCTGTGATAATCGTTTGATGAGTGTGTGGATTAGAGTAGACAAGAGGGGGGATGGAAAGAAGGGGACTAATTTGAGAGATACTTAGGAAGTAGAATTGAAAAAACTTGGTGATTGATTGGTTATGGGAAAAAGGAAGTGACTCCCCATTTCTGGCTTATTCCCAAGAGCACTGTCCACTAGTAAGGGAACGCTGGGGGAGGAACAGGATGGGAAGAAAATGAGGGCGGAATGAGGGAAATGATAAGCTCATCAAGACATGTTGATTCAGGATGCCAATGAGATGTCAGGTAGACAGTTCAGAATAGGTGTCTGGACTCAGAGGAGAGTTGGATTGAAAATATAAATATCAATAAAAAGGTGGCATTGGGAACCATGGGTGTACATTAGATTGTCTCAATTAAGTTTAGAGAGAGATCGGAGGAGACCTGAGGAGCTCTGACATGTAAAGAGTGAACAGACGAGCCTTGGCCAGGGAGGGAGGCCGAGGCCAGGAAGATGGGAGGAGAGAGTGGTGTCCCAGAAGCCAGAGGGAGGAGCTGTTGCAGGGAGGAGAGCGCGCTGATCAGCATGAAACGCTGCCGGTTGTCGAGTGTTTCCCGCTTTGTGCACTCTGGACCGCTTTGTAAGTAGAAGAGGCGCTGTGACTCGTTTGGTCCAATAAACTCAGAGCCAAAATGCCAGATGGGCTTCTGGCTGGAGTGCGTGTCCGTACAGGACCCTCTGGGGGTCTCCCTTCCTCTGGTAGGGTGACCAGCGATGTCTGAAATGGAGTCTGCTTCCATCAGCTTGGAGTAGTGTGGGTTCTAGCATCTATAACTTCTGAATTTAGAACTTTGTAGTCTTGAAAATTCTGGAAATAGACTAATAGTTTTGATAGCTCTAAAAATTAACCTTGTTAAAGATACTGGAAACTCTTACAGGTTTTGATGGATACCTGGCTTTATTCTTGCAATGAAGAAAGGTCCTCAGCAAAAAATTTCCAAAACAAAGATGCCACCGTCATCTCACTCTCCTAGTCCATCATCTCTTACGTCCAATATGAGATCCAGGTCACTTTCACCTTTAAACGGATCTGAGACTCCGCCTTTTCATTCTGGAAGACAGTGGTGTGAGCAAGTCGAGATCATAGGTGAAAGCACTATGCTCTTGGACTACCACGACCGGAAAGGTAATGCTTTTTAATCTGGGAATTTCACCAAATACTCTTCTAAGTACAGATGGAAAATATTGAACTTACATTTTTGGTCCAAATATAACATGTATCCATCCTACTAGTAACTTGACCCATTGTTTTCAACAGAAATTGTCTAAGGACAGTGGAGGATGGAGGCTTCTGGTTGAGAGTGAAAACGTCTGAAAGGGATAGGAGAAGGGTTTCCAGAAAGAGGAAGCTTTATTTCCTGGGGTAGGAGAGTGCTGTAAAGTTCATATGCCAGTTCACCATCATCCTTGGTTGAGGGGAAGGCATATCTGCTCACTTCAGATAATTCCGCATAAACGTGCTGTCCACCCCTGGGCTGTTCCTGTCTGCGTATAGGCAAGCCGCCAATCTGAATGGACTGATGCTCACATCAGGGACAGACACGTGAATGTTCACCAAGGTTTTTATGTTGTTCTTAAAAGCATTCTGTCAGTCTAGGGATCTGTTTTCAAAAATGGGTTCTTTTTTTTAAGAAATTTACTTCCTGTGATTAAATACAAATAAAACTTTTTTGTGATTTCTTTGCTATGTCATGAAATCATGGTCATCAAATTCTACTCATGAATACTGCTCTGCTCCTGCTAAGTCGCTTCAGTCATGTCCGACTCTGTGCGGCCCCATGGACTGCAGCCCACCAGGCTCCCCTGTCCCTGGGATTCTCCAGGCAAGAACACTGGAGTGGGTTGCCATTTCCTTCTCCAATCATGAAAGTGAAAAGTGAAAGTGAAGTCGCTCAGTCATGTCTGACTCTCTGCGACCTCATGGACTGCAGCCCACCAGGCTCCTCTGTCCATGGGATTCTCCAGGCGAGAGCACTGGAATGGGTGCCATCGCCTTCTCTGATGAACACTGGTCAGTGTTTATTCATAAATATCATCAGCATTGAGTTTGGACTGTACCTTTGCTGCACATTGTTATTTCTAATTTGAGTAACACTTTAGAATATTTTCTTGTCTAGATTGGGCCAAATTTTAAAAATTATTTTATTTTGAACCAAAATAAATGTAATATTAGCTTATTATAAGTAATCATGGGGAAACTTTGGCCTACAGCCTGGATCTGGGCTCCAAAATCACTGGAGATGGTGATTGCAGCCATGAAATTAAAAGACGCTTACTCCGAAGGAAAGTTATGACCAACCTAGATGGCATATTAAAAGCGGAGACATCACTTTGTCAACAAAGGTCCATCCAGTCAAGGCTATGGTTTTTCCAGTGGTCATGTATGGATGTGAGAGTTGGACTGTGAAGAAAGCTGAGTGCCGAAGAATTGATGCTTTCAAACTGTGGTGTTGGAGAAGACTCTTGTGTGGGTTGCCATTTCCTTCTCCAATCATGAAAGTGAAAAGTGAAAGTGAAGTCGCTCAGTCATGTCTGACTCTCTGCGACCTCATGGACTGCAGCCCACCAGGCTCCTCTGTCCATGGGATTCTCCAGGCGAGAGCACTGGAATGGGTGCCATCGCCTTCTCTGATGAACACTGGTCAGTGTTTATTCATAAATATCATCAGCATTGAGTTTGGACTGTACCTTTGCTGCACATTGTTATTTCTAATTTGAGTAACACTTTAGAATATTTTCTTGTCTAGATTGGGCCAAATTTTAAAAATTATTTTATTTTGAACCAAAATAAATGTAATATTAGCTTATTATAAGTAATCATGGGGAAACTTTGGCCTACAGCCTGGATCTGGGCTCCAAAATCACTGGAGATGGTGATTGCAGCCATGAAATTAAAAGACGCTTACTCCGAAGGAAAGTTATGACCAACCTAGATGGCATATTAAAAGCGGAGACATCACTTTGTCAACAAAGGTCCATCCAGTCAAGGCTATGGTTTTTCCAGTGGTCATGTATGGATGTGAGAGTTGGACTGTGAAGAAAGCTGAGTGCCGAAGAATTGATGCTTTCAAACTGTGGTGTTGGAGAAGACTCTTGAGAGTCCCTTGGAATGCAAGGAGATCCAACCAGTCCATCCTAAAGGAGATCAGTCCTGGGTGTTCATTGGAAGGACTGGTGCTGAAGCTGAAGCTCCAGTACTTTGGCCACCTGATGCGAAGAACTGACTCACTGGAAAAGACCCTGATGCTGGGAAAGATTGAGGGCAGGAAGAGAAGGGGACAGCAGAAGATGAGATAGTTGGATGGCCTCACCAACTCAATGGACATGGGTTTGGGTGGACTCTGGGAGTTGCTGATGAACGGGGAAGCCTGGTGTGCTGCGGTTCATGGGATCGCAAAGTCGGACGCAACTGGACTGAACTGAACTGGATCTGAACCCAGGATTAATTGTCTTTGATTCATAAAGAACAAAGACACGATTTTATTTTTATGGGTGCTTTTGTGGAATTTAACATGGCTTTTTAAAAATGTTTTTTTAAATTGGAGTATAGTTGACTTTCAGTGTTGTATTAGTTTCACACGTGCAGCAAAGTGATTCAGTTATTCACATACACGTGCACACTCTCTTTCAGGTTCCTTTCCATGTAGGCCATTACAGAATATTGAGTAGAGTTCCCTGTGCTGTGCTAACAAGGCTTTAATAAGCTTTGATTGTAATATCCAGGAAGGTCTTGAGATAGGGTATTCTATCCATTAAGTTAGTACTTTATCTCTATAAAATATGTTGTGATCCCCTACCATGAGTTTCCTCCAATAACAAAAAAATAGGAAAAGGACATGTTTAAGAATTCCAGTATTTTTAAACTTGATTAGATTTGTTTAAAAGCAAAAACTAAATAATCCAATATATTTTTTAAAAAACTAACATTAAAATACTGCTAAAAACCTCAGTGCTGCCCGTACTTGAAAGTATAAATTTTAGATTCGTCTGCCTGGGTTCAAGTCCTAGATTTGCACATTTTTAGCTATAAGAGCTTGAATAAATTGTTTTTCTAATTCTTTTTATAAAGGAGAGTAGTGATTTCTATCCCAAAGGTTTGTTGTACAAATGACATTTTTTAATGTAAAGCATTTAATACAAAGCTTACACACAGTTAATATTTATGAAGTATAACTTATTGTCATCATTACGAAATGCTACATAAAGTAAAATATTATTTAAACATTCCAATTAGAACTAGCCAGCTGTTTTTACAATTCATGGTTTAAATTTTTGTTGTTGTATAACATCAATACAGTTTGTTTCTCAAACTATCCATGTCTTCCTCTTCTGATAATGATCTGTCTGTGTAACTTCAGAAGCTGATTCACATGCCGGAGTTCGATATATCACAGAAGCCCTTGTTAAAAAGCTTACTAAACAGGAAAATCTGGCCTTGGTAAAGTCTCTGAACCTGTCACTTTCCAAAGATGGTGGCAAGAAATTTAAGGTAGGTTACCAACAGTTCTGAATATAGACATTGATTTTAATTTTTGCGCTTTAAAATGAAAAAAAAAATATATGGAATTTACAGTACTATTTCATCCTAATGTTGCTGGATTTGTTGCAGATCTTTTAGTGTTTCTAGTGAAAGTTCTCCATCAGAAGTCTGAAGTGTGACATCTTCAAATTCATAACCTCCTGTTATTCTACATGTTATTGATTCTGTCTAGAAAGGGTCAGCAGACTACAGTCTAAATGCCAGGTTAGGCCTGCTGCTTGTTTTTGTTAATGAAGCTTTGTTGGAGCACAGCCACACTCATTCATTTCCATATTGCCTGTGGCTGTTTTTGTGTTACAATATCAGAAGTAAGTGATTGTCAAAGAAACTATATATGCCTCACAAAGCCAAGAAATATTTCCTACCTGGCCTTTTGCAGAAGAAGATGACTGATCCCTGCTCTACAGTGTCTACTACTTTATTCTGTTCATAAACTATACACCATGAGTACATTGGAATTTAATTTTTATTTTTTAAAATAAAAATAATTTCTTATTGTTTATTTTTAAATTTATTTTATTATTTTTGTTTATTATTTTTATTATTTACAACTTAATATTTTTGGTTGGAAAAAATATAAACTTAGATGCCTCCTACTCCAGTCACAAAAATTAATTCCAGAACATTGACAATCTTAATGAAAACAAAAACAAAAATCAACCAACAAAAGTGCTATAAAAGTATAGGAAAGAATATATTTTTAAATCTTAGAGTTGGGAAGGCCCTTCTAATCAAACACCACCCTAATACCACAAAGAAAAATATTGATAGATTTAGCTTACATCAAGATTAAAAAGTGGCGTTTAGTGAATTATCTTTTAAAAAGTTAAAGAAAAACATCAGGCTGGCGGGTAGCACTTCCAGCCTGTGTAATAGTATCCGCATAATATAAAGAGCACCTGTGACTCAAGAGAAAGAGACAACCCGGTGGTAAATGTGCAGAGGATAAGTCTGTTCACAGTATTATAAACGGCTGTTAACATGAAGATATATTCAGTCTCATTAATGTCAAAGAGATGAGAAATAGAACAAAGGTTTGATGCCATTTTCCATCTTGTATGTCGAATGGACAAGAATTAAAAAGATTGTTTCAGCCTTCAGAAAGATGTGAGAAATGGATCCCCTCATTTGGTCTTAGTGGATGTATATAGCATTTTAGGAGAACAGTTTGATAGAATTTATCAAAATTTCAAGTGTACTTATTTGATCCAGCAATTAAGTTTGTACTTACTGAGTTTATACTTACCAGCACAGCAGTTCTACTCCTTGATGTCTATTAACATTTACACATGTATCCAAAAGTATCTGAAGAGTAATGTTTATTAGGCATTATTTAAAATAGAAAAATTGGAAAAAACCAATTGTCTGTCAGTAGGGAATTGCTTGAAAATTATGGTGCAGTATAACATGAAATGGGCTTCCCTGGTGGCTCAGTGGTTAAGAATCCACCTGCAATGCAGGAGTTGCAGGAGACATAGGTTTAATCCCTGGGTTGGGAGGATCCCCTGGAGGAGGGCCTGGCAACCCACTCCAGCATTCTTGCCTGGAGAGTCCCATGGACAGAGGAGCCTGGCGGGCCACAGTCCACAGGATCACAAAGAGTCGGACAGGCCTGAAATGACTGAGCATGCACGCATGCCATGAAATACTATCAAGTGTCTTGAAAAATAAGAACAGAAGCAAAAACTCCCAGAACTCTATGTATTAATGTGGGAAAATGGTCCAGTATGTTTAATGGAAAAAACAAATTCTAAAATATTTTAGTAAGGTCTCAGAATACATTTTTAATTCATTGAAAATACTTTTTTAATGAATAGAAAGGTCTGGGTGTATATACACTGGTCTGTTAACAAGGGTTACCTTTGAGCAGTGAGATTTTTTTGGTGGGGAAACTGAAGACCTAATGAAGAGAGCTTTTTATGTTTTGTTTGAAATTTTTGTTAGAGTATATTTATGTCATGTAATTAAAAAAGGAGACATCCTGGAGTTTAAAGATTGTAAAAATGAAATATCAAGTTAGTAAGTCCTTACGGTGTGATTTCTATATATGCCAGGTATTACATTAGGCTGTAGGAATAAATACAGAAGTGAATAAGCTTAGTTTCTGATTTGGGGAACTTAGAACTAAGTGTGAAGAATGCCTAGAATTAAGAGGAGAAATATTGAGGGGGAATCAAAGGAAGTGAGTGGGTCTGGGAGAGACAGACCCAGTGAAAAAGTCTGAAGGGGCTTTTGGCATAGAAGATACAAGAGTGTGGTGAATGGAGACCAGAGGAGGAGGAACTCCAGGAGGAGGAGACGTGCTGTAAAATGTCAGAGCATCGCCCGACTGCATGGAAACTGGGAAGAAGCTGTTTGATTTGGGTGCAAGAGGCCCTCTCTTCTGGAAGCACCCCAGCTTCATTCTTTTAGGGTCTGTGCTGCTTGCTTTTTTCTGCCTGGTATTCCCTGTCTGCAGCAGATGGTCACACAGCTAGCTGGCTATTAGTGTCTCGCCTTGGTGCGCCTCTTGTCTGTGAGCTCTGCTCTTACCACCAGCTGCAGGTAGCCGCCCCCTCCGTCACGCCCTCCCATTCTTCCCCGCAGCAGAGGCCGATGCGGCGCCCCCTGTGTGCCAGGCACCGGTACCGAGCAGTGAGCATGGGCAGAACCTGCCCCATGGCGCTTCTGTCCTCTCATATCACGCCACCTCCTTGTTGGCATGCCTCGGTGCCTGAAAGCTTTGTTTTCTCTGTTTGTTTATTGGCTTTCCCTGTAAATGAAATCAAGAGCCTTGTTTTCCTTTCCATCACTGTTTTTTTTCATTTTTGCAGTACCCAGAACAGCTCCTAGCACATAATCCTTGTTTGATTAGTATTTGTTGGACTGGGTGAATGAATGGCTATCTTGCAGAGAACTCTTTGAATACATAGTAGGGATGGAAGACATGTTTCCTTACCAACAGACTAATACTGAATGGGAGGCTACAGAGCGGGCAGACGTACCCAGGTTTTATGAGAACATTTATGCTTCCTCCTTAGAAGGAGAGTTAACGACCAACCTAGATAGCACATTGAAAAGCAGAGACATTACTTTGCCAACAAAGGTCTGTCTAGTCAAGGCTATGGTTTTTCCTGTGGTCATGTATGGATGTGAGAGTTGGACTGTGAAGAAAGCTGAGTGCCAAAGAACTGATGCTTTTGAACTGTGGTGTTGGAGAAGACTCCTGAGAGTCCCTTGGACTGCAAGGAGATCCAACCAGTCCATTCTGAAGGAGATCCGTCCTGGGATTTCTTTGGAAGGAATGATGCTAAAGCTGAAACTCCAGTACTTTGACCACCTCATGCAAAGAGTTGACTCATTTGAAAAGACTCTGATGCTGGGAGGAATTGGGGGCAGGAGGAGAAGGGGACGACAGAGGATGAGATGGCTGGATGGCATTACGGACTCGATGGACGTGAGTCTGAGTGAACTCTGGGAGATGATGATGGACAGGGAGGCCTGGCGTGCTGCGATTCATGGGGTCGCAAAGAGTCGGACACGACTGAGTGACTGAACTGAACTAAACTGAACTGAGTGGCAAATAAGGGTGGTAACGTGAAAGCTGGGTAGGAAACAGGTTTTGTGTGAGGTGATTTGTATCATATAAAGGAGACTGAGCTTGTTTCCAATGGAAACAATGAAAACAGTGACAGACTTTATTTTCTTGGGCTCCAGAATCACTGCAGATGGTGACTGCAGTCATGAAATTAAAAGACCCTTGCTCCTTGGAAGAAAAGCTATGACCAACCTAGACAGCATATTAAAAAGCAGAAATATTACCTTGCCAACAAGGGCCCATCTAGTCAAGGCTATGGTTTTTCCAGTCATGTATAGATGTGAGAGTTGGGACTATAAAGAAAGCTGAGCACCAAAGAATTGATGCTTTTGAACTGTGGTGTTGAAGAAGACTCTTGAGAGTTCCTTGGACTGCAAGGAGATCCAACCAGTCCATCCTAAAGGAGATCGACCCTGAATATTCATTGGAAGGACTAATGCTGAAGCTGAAACTCCAGTACTTTGGCCACCTGATGCGAAGAACTGATTCATCTGAAAAGACCCTGATTCTGGGAAAGATTGAAGGCAGGAGGAGAAGGGGACAACAGAGGATGAGATGGTTGGATGGCATCACCCACTTGATGGAAATGAGTTTGAGCAAGCTCCAGGAGTTGGTGATGGACAGGGAAGCCTGGTGTGCTGCAGTCCATGGGGTTGTGAACAGTTGGACAAGCAACTGAACTGAACTGAGCATACTGAACGTAGATTCCAGTGACAGGAAACTCGTCTGGTGCACTGGTATGTTGCCATTGCCTGGTCCACATCTGGCATGTTGCAAGTGTGTAGTGAATGTCTGTTGAATAGTGACTGTTTTTATTCATTTATTTTTAAAAATCTTTTGGCCATACCACACGTGGCATGTGGGATCTTAGTTCCTCAACCAGGGATCAAACCCATGCCCCTTGCATTGGCAGCTTGGAGTCCTAACCACTGGACCATCAGGGAAGTTCCAAATATGACTTTTTCTAAACTTGAGGGGAAGAACCAGGAGAGAGAAAGGCTGAGGATCCAAGAACATGGGGAGAGGAGATGGGGGAACACTATGCCAGAGCATGAGCGCCTTAGCTGAACTTCGAAGGAAGGAAGGGAGAAAGAGGGGCATAGAAGAGTGGAGAAGGGCTGATGGGGAAATTCCTCACTGACTAGTCTTCAGTTTCTTAGTATGTAGGAGGTGTCATCTCTTGCAGGGCAAGAATAGTTTGGCAGCTTGAGGAGAGTGGCCCCTCCTGACCAGACAGAGCCACACCAGGGTTCTGTCCAGGGGAGCGGTATCAGAACACCCCTGATGCATATGCTTATATGTCGAGCTTAGGTCGAGGCGTCTATTGTATAAAGCATTTATTCATTTGTTTCCAATTAGTATATCGAAAATTTGGAAAAATGTACTAAGCTTGAAATACTGAATCTCAGCCATAATCTAATCGGGAAGATCGAGAAGGTGGACAAGCTGTTGAAGTTGCGTGAACTGAACCTGTCATATAACAAAATCTGGTGAGTAGCTGCTGCTTTGGGTGGCGCTGCAGGGTCGTCGTCTTTGTTGATGAGGTAGAGTCACACTGCCCGTGTTGCTGAAAGACTCCTTTGGAAGAGCACACACTTTGGTTATCCACTTGTAGTCTAGCCCTTCACATAGGATATTGTCACGTTTTGGCATTTCTAAAGAACAGAATAATGCCTAGTATCACCAAAGAAGGAGATACACGTTTTGATTACCAAATCTTATCTTAGTTCCATTTTTGACAGGATGTTTTCCACTGCAGTCTGTGAAGAACTGCCTTATTCATTAGGGAAGCTGGCATGAAGCGGAATGTTTTAACCCTGTCGTTTTGATCCTAAAGATATTTCGACCTGTTTTGAGCCTGTGTATTTTATCCTGATGTTCTCTGCTCATTTCTGTAATAAATATGCTCTCAGTCTTGTATCCCCTGGAGAAGGAAATGGCAACCCACTCCAGTATTCTTGCATGGAGAATCCCATGGACAGAGGAGCTTGGTGTAGACTACAGTCCACGGGGTCACAAAGAGTCGGACCCGACTGAGTGACTTCACTCACTCACTTGTTTCTACTTCATAATATATATTACTTACTCTGAGAAACAAACAATAAAACTGACAGAGGCTAAAAATGCACATAGAAGATGTTTTAGGCAAAATGATACAATTATCAAGCGCTGAAAATCTTTACGTCTGTATATTTTCCCTCCACTAAGACTTGGTATTTATAGTGTCCAAAGAACAAAACAACCTAACTGTAGCAGAAGTTGTAGACTACAGTCCACGGGTCACAAAGAGTCGGACCCGACTGAGTGACTTCACTCACTCACTTGTTTCTACTTCATAATATATATTACTTACTCTGAGAAACAAACAATAAAACTGACAGAGGCTAAAAATGCACATAGAAGATGTTTTAGGCAAAATGATACAATTATCAAGCGCTGAAAATCTTTACGTCTGTATATTTTCCCTCCACTAAGACTTGGTATTTATAGTGTCCAAAGAACAAAACAACCTAACTGTAGCAGAAGCTCTAATATGGAAAAAATAAAATGAGAAAATATGATTAATGAATTAAATCCTTAATGTAAAGTTTGTATAAAAAAAATTGATTCTGATGAAAATATTTTCAACAGAATAAAACTGTAAGTAAGTTTGCCCAGTATAGAGAATTGACAAAGGAATTGAATTGGAATAAACTCAGGAAAATATTTCATCAATGAAAATTCACCAATGCAGGTGATAAATGTTTCATTAAATATTGATTAAAACATCTTTATTCATAAATACAGTATCACTCTGGGGCTCCACCCACTGAGAATGGCAGCGTGTCTCACGGCTGGCACAGCTAGTCTTTTGGCGGCGACTTAGGGTAGTGGTTGAGGGCTGCTTCTCTCATGCGGGGCTGGAAGCCTGGAGAAGGCTGCGTGGCACCGTGTGTGCTGGGGGACTCTGCAGCCCCCCTTGCTGCCCACTGGTAGTCTTCACAGTCTTAGTGAGACTTTCCCAGGCCGCCTCCTCTTTTCTGTGTTGTGGGATCCTCTGATAGTAAGATGGCTGGGATTCCTGGGCACGGACGGTGATGGAGAGCTTACTGGAGCTGTTCTGGCAAATCTGTTTTTAGGCACTATTTTTAAATTCTCCTTTGTAAATTATAGTTATGAAAAGCAACTCCACGTAAAACCAGGCCTGTTTGTTTTAAAATACAGTGAAGGGACACTATCATTGTACTTACTAAGTTTGATTTTACCCTTTGGTTTCTAGCAAAATTGAAGGCATAGAAAATCTGCACAATCTACAAAAACTGACCTTGCAGGAAATGAAATTGAACATATTCCAGTGTGGCTAGGGAAGAAGTTAAAGTGTTTGCGAGTCCTCAATCTGAAAGCCAACAAGATATCATCAGTAAGTTATTCAAAGTAGCGAGAATATTTAAATTGTTTGGACTTGTTGAGGTAAAAAGATTAAAATCTAAGTGGTTTTTTTTTAATGGGACTTCTGATGTCCTTGACCAAACATCAAATTCAGACGTGACAGTATTCTCTATGGTAATTGAATGTACACATACCTGGTTCTGCATGATTACATGGTAACTGAGAGTTGATCTCATAGCATTTTCCCATCTTTCATTTCATTTGCGCCTCTGAGTACTCTTCTTATGGAGACAGTGCAGGGGTTATTTTTATAATTCTGTGAATAGAGTACCATTTTAATATTCCCATTTTTAAGTACAGTCTCAGAGAGGTTAACTCTTACCCAAAGTCATTCAGCTTGTGCCAGAATCCATGTCACTGCATGCCTGGAGCAGAGTTGTCTTTTTTTTTTTTTTAATTTATGAAATAATCTGAATTAACCTTGATTATAGTATTAAGTATTACAAGAAGTGTTAATCACTAGCTTTGTGTAGTAAAGCTACAACTTTATCATGGTTCACATAAGCTGATGGTTACATGTATTTTTCTCTGTCATAAAATATATGAGTATATTTTATAATTTTCTTGTAACATTTATACAGTTAGATATTCAATAAGCATTGCAAAGTGAAAACATTAATTTATTTAAATCTGTATTAAAATGGAAACAGTCCTCCTATAATTTAAAGAACTTAAGCCTTAGAATAGAAAATAAAAGAGGTGACTTCCAGTATGGGTCTAGATTTGCCTTCTGTGATCTTCGGATAAATTTTCATCTGTCTAAAACTCACTGTTTAAATTGGAAAAAGTTTATCCCCTGCCTTCTTTATGAAGTGGTATAGGGCTCAGATGAAATGATAAAATGTGAAAATAAAAAGGAATACAGCCTTAGAGTTATTTAGTGTGTTAAACTTTGCCAGTATAAGGTAGTAATAATATGTAGCTTTTGTCTAATGCCGTGCACTGTCTCTGCTCTCCTGTTTCATCTTTATGAAGGTCTGATAAGGTGACGCTGCCATTTCACTGTGGCAGCCCCAAAGACTCAGAGCCGAGCCCCATGCCACGTTACACAGCGCCACCTTGGAGATCTTGGAGTTTAGCGGGGGATGGGAGGAGATAGCCCTGAATTCATCTCATATTGCCACACATGTTCCTAAAGTAGTTGATCCCTAGTTAGTACTGTTAACTGTCAGGAAGCTCATTCAGTAAATGCTTATCTATTATTATTTCTAGCTTGTACACTCTCTCGTCTCAGTTCGTATTTGAATTGGGTTCAACAAGAGCATCCATTCGGGGAGATTTGTTTGCACTGGCTATTAGTAGTAGTATTTCTCAACCTTTTAAAATCCCTCTCTGGATAAATGTAAAAATCTCACTTCAGAACTGTGAATGCTTCTATGTATCCTTATTTCTTTTAATTATCTACTATAAGAGTTATCTTAAGATTTACAAAATTTCTCTTTTATAGCCATTTATATTTTTGATTTGTTCATTCATTGTAATGAAAAGATAATAGGGTTAGAGTTGCCCAGTCTTGAGTTCAGATCCTGTTTCATTCACATATCCTCTCTGAGCTTTGAGCAAGTCACCTAAACTCTTTGAACCTCAGTTTCATGATCTGTAAAATTCAGACGATATGTCATAGGTTTCTGTGAGGAGTCACAGATGACAGGGCATGTGGAAAATGCCAAATATTGCTCTTGATATATTCTAGATCCTCAAATATTCCTCTCTGTCCCTCTCTTCAAACTACTGTTGGATAATGGGCTTTATGAATAGGTTCCTTGTCATGATAATAGCAATTTCCTTGACTTATTACTTCCCTTAGGTATGTTTAGGATGTTTAAATTCAGTTATGCCAATAATAATATTACATATCATTTTAGCTCCAAGATGTAAGCAAATTGAAACCACTCCAAGATTTGACTTCTCTGATCCAGCTGAAAATCCAGTTGTGACCCTTCCCCATTACCTTCAGTTCACCATTTTTCACCTCCGATCACTGGAAAGTTTGGAAGGCCGGCCAGTAACCACTCAGGACAGGCAAGAAGCTTTTGAGAGATTCAGTTTAGGTAAGGTGACATATTTTTTAAAAAACTAAATTCAGATGGGAGAGGAATTATTTTCAGAAATGATTCAGAAAAGATATACTTGTTATTAACTTTATAATGCTATTAAAATTTGCGTAGACAGTGGCCCCACAGGCCAGTGACCTCAGCGGACACCCATCAGGCGTGTGCTGCGAGCCAGGCCCTGTCCGCGGCACTGAAGACAGGGCTGGCAAGGTGTAAGGCGCTGGCCTTCACGCAGCTCCTGTTTCAGTGGAAAGACAGACAAGAGACAGCTAAAGCCAGACAAAGTAACAGAGCTGAACTCCTCTTTTGGAAAGTGGTGTAAAGGAATGGCTCTCTGAGGAAATGGCATATTAGCTGAAGGCAAAGGCAGGAGAGGATAAGAGGGAGGGAAAAGCTTGTACTTTGCCCTTGGGAAGATGCTGGTGAGTTAAGAGACAGAAAGAAGATTAATCTGACAGGAGGATAGCTCAGGTTAAAGTTTGGAGAGGCAGGGGCACAGTGACCCAGGGCCTGGGCTTTGGGTGCATTCCAGTGCAGCAGAAGGCACTGGCAACATGTAAGCTGGTGTTATATGTTAAGAAGATTATTTTTGATGCAGGACGGAGAATGACTTAAAGCAGGGCAAGATGGTGGTAAAGGGGCATGTTAGAAGGCTACTGGCTTAGGGATGTTGGTGCCTGTATCTAGATGATAGATGTGGAACAGACAGATCCACTTTGGAAGCGGAATCAGCAGCACTTGTAATGGATTAGATAATCCTCAAGCTTCTGGCTTAAGTAAGTGGTTTGCTGGTAATATTGTTTTGAAAATGGGAGAACTCTGAGTATGAATGTCTGTGAGGCAGCCAAGAAGAGAATCAGAGATGTGTGTCTGGGTTTCAGAGAGTCTCTCCTAGAGACGTAAATTTGGGAGTTGTCAGCATAAAAATGATACTTAATTCCACCTGAATCAACCAGCTCTCTCAGGCAGCCGTTGGGGAGAGCAAAAAGGGGAGCCAGTTAAGAGAACAGAGAGGCCATCAAGGGGGAGAAAACCAGGAAGCAGTGGGTTGCAAAAGCCTGAAGTTTTCAGAAGAGGAAGTGGTCAGCTGTGTTGAGTGTCACTGAGACGTGAAGAAGAAAGACGAGCGCGGAGAAGTGCTGCAGGCCGGCATCATCATGATGAGCTTGAGAAGAGCAGTTAAGGAGTGGCTGGACCAAATGCTAGATTACAGGTGGAAGAATGAATGGAGGAAGACATTTGGGTGAAGATCTGAAATTTCCTGCCACAGTTTCTCTCCCTCATACCTAATAAGGAGTTTTTAAAAGTTAAAAAAAGTTTCACAAATCATTTCCACACCAGGAAATTGTCAGAAGCATCAAAGCTGGTAATCAAAGAAGCAGAATGTTTAAGAGCTAAGTGGAGAGACAAACCGTGGCTTAGTTTCTTTGGTCCTTGGGAGGACAAGGAGATGAGACCAGAGAAGAAGAGTAAAGAGTGTCTCTTGATAAGTGGGTGGGCCACTTTCTCCATCAGAAGGGAGAGAGGCTGTGTGTAGGTGTTAGTTTTGTTGCTTTGGTGGTAAGAAAATGAGGAGTTTCTACTGGTGGGGTCTGTCTCATTAATAAAGTATGAGATCATCAACTGAAAAGAGAAAATAGAAGGAGTATGGGAGTTTTGAAGGGAAGAGGAAGGTCTGAAGCAGCCTAACACAATAGTTATGTAATAGTTACAGGCTATGAACCTGTACGTTCAACCATTTGAAATTGATGCTAGTCCTTGTTTATTGATAAAAACAGCAGTTTCATGTGGTTCGATCCAACACTTGAGAAATGTGGTAAGCTTTTATTAGCTCGGGATCCCCTAACTCAACATTTGTTTCCCAGAAGGGGATGTTTTGGAATCATTAAGAACCATAAATGATGCAGGAGAAGTCATGTTGGGGAAGTGTTTAAAGTACTTATGATTCATTCGCAACTTCGAATGGTAATCAGGAGCTTTTAGTGATGCTGAGCTCTTGGGATCCAGTGGTAACACAGACAGATGCAGTTCCTGCTTTCATGAAACTTTAGTGGGGAAGGCAGACACCACCTCCTCCGTGCCGAGGGGCACGGCAGCGGTGCAGGGTGGCACCGTAGCATTCCTGAGAAGCGTCCTGTCTGGGGAGGGTAGAGTCAGGGCTGGCTTCTCATAGTGTTTTATGTTAAAAAACCAAACCTGGAAGACGCAAGATAGGCCAGTAGGAGACAGAGGAAGACAATTCCAGGCAGAAGCTGTGGATAAAAGCCTGCAGAGAGAACAGGCATCAGAAACCTGAAGAAGCGGGATCATTTCAGAAATGTGTGCTTGAAAACGGGACTGGAGAGGAGATTTGGGACCAAATCATGAAAAGCCTTGTCAGTTCTTGATGAAAACCTTTTGGATCCTATCCTAAGCATCATAGGAAGCCTTAGAAGGATTCTTAAGATGTCTTCCCTGGTAGCTCAGCTGGTAAAGAATCCACCTGCCATGCAGGATAACATGGTATTTTATTTTGTAAGCATGCTTGCAACATCCTTTAAAGTGAAATCGCTAATATCAAATACAACTTTGCATGTTTTTTCTAAGAGACTTGGAAAAAGCCACCTCATTTATCAACATACTAATTGAATTAAATGCTTGGAATTAAAATATTATCTTTTAAAATCGTTATCCAGATGATTGTGCCTTCCTTCCTCTTAGTATAAATCACTTTCTAGCTCTAAATAGTCTTTCTTTCCCTAACCATAGTGAATAATTTAAAAAGTAGAATTGTATTTTTAGTATTCTAAGACTTCTTTTGCTGTTATTTAGGAAATAGTCCTGCCTTTCTTCAAGTATAAAAATATAATGATTCATAAACTATTCAATTTTTACTGGTAGAAGAGGTAGAAAGACTGGAAAGAGACCTGGAGAAGAAGATGATGGAAACGAAGAGCTTAAAAGCAAACAAGCACAGTTCCTTGAAGAAATTAAAAATCAAGATAAATTGAACAAATCATTAAAAGAGGAGGCTATGCTACAAAAGCGGAGCTGTGAGGAGCTCGAGAGTAACCTCAACACGAGAAATGAGCTGGTGAGTCCGCAGTTCACATTGCCGTGACTGTGTTCTCTTGAAATAGACAGTTCTCTGTTCTTAGGTCTGAAAACACAACTTCCTGGCCGTAGAATGGGGAGGATGTGGTTTAACGGAAATGGCGGGCCGCAGTTCTGGCGTGTTGCAGCTGACTGCTCACTGCATGGTATGGCTGCCCCAAAGACGTGTGCTGGCTGGGACTGTGCCCGAAGCCTGCAGATAGTCAAAGGCTCTTGCATGGAAGAGGGGCTGGAGTTACTGATGACGCTCCCAAGAGATAAAATTAAATGGCAAATAGTATTATAGGGAAGCAGTTTTTCATTTAGTAATGAAGAGGAAATCTAATAGCTGTCTTGAGATAAAATGTGATGAGTCTGATTGTGTTTGCTCTCACTGAAACAGGCATGTACTCAGGGTTTAGGAAAAAGATTAAAAAAAAATTAGTCAGGGAGATGACTAAACCACCTTAAAAGACTTTTTCAACCTAGAGAGTCTGATCCTGTAAAGTTATTAGGCTACTTTCCTTGAAGGAAAGAATAGCTGTTGGTACTCTATTTTTTTTTTTTCATTTGACAATTCTTTCTCTGATCTAAGCATAACTTCAAAGAACTGTATTTCTCATATAATTAATAGAATCCTTTATACAGTTATTTATTTATTTGGTGTCCCTCTTTTAAAATTGGCATTCTGGCTTAATTCCTTGATTTGTTGACAAGACTTCTGCCTAAACACTTGCATTTTTAAACCAGGAGGGGGAAAAAGGTTCCCTTCTCTGTGTGGAGAGAGAATTGTTGCTTGAAGTCTACATACCTCTTTCTTTTTGTTTATTTATTTATTTATTTAATACTTTATTCTATTTTACAATACTGTATTGGTTTTGCCTTACATTGACTTGAATCAGCCATAGGTGTACACGATCTCCTCTTTCTTGAGCACTACTTTATCAGTGGGGGACATGGTAACAATCAGGACAGCTTCCCCAGCTCGATTAGCCAAATATTCATAACATTTGTGGCTTTCTTCACATGCCTTTTATTTGAAGGTAGTTTTCAAATATGCCTACCGTATTCTGAAGGCATATTATATATGATGTTAAAGATTCAGTGATTATCAATGGTCTTATACATACATCTGTTGTACTCCTTTCCAGGATAGAATGGATTGATGAGTAATTAAATCATTGAAGACTTATTACACTCAGTTTTATTTTAGCAGTGAACTCTTTGTGCCATCACTTAATGTTTGTATTAAAAATACAAAAAACAATACTTAAAATAAAAACAGTACTTACTGTGTTAAGTTTTCAGTATCACATTACATTTGTGAACATTTAATAAATTTTCCTGAGTTACTGATCTTTTTTGGCAATATAAAATTCACTTTTATTACTAAGGTAAAGGAAGATTATAATTTCCATATGCTGAGATTTTCCATGCATGTTAGTCAACCTGTTGAAAACCTTGGCAAAGTATTTATTTATTTATTTATTTTTAATGGAAGGATGATTGCTTTACGTATTGGGTTGGTTTCTGCCAAGCATCAACATGAATCAGACGTGGGTTTACCCATGTCCCCTCCCATTTGTATTTATAATCATGTGCTATCCCAAAATTATGAGTTCTTACAGTTACCTGGTTTTCTTTTGTTTATAATGTTGATATGTTTATGCTATAAATAAATGTTTTGTAAATCATCAACAGTTTTTGTTGTTTCTTTTCTGTAACTATTTTTTGTTAGAAGACAGACTGCTGTTTTTTTAAGTCTTTATGTTATTTTTATCATTAACTATTTAAAACACATATACAAAGTTAATATGTTATAACAAATTCAGACAATATAAATGGATACAGTGGAAAATGAAGATTTCATTCTTTCCTATCCCGTTCTTTGGAGGTTAATATGTATCCATTTTGTTTTCTTTGCTTATGCAATATATATTAATTACACATGTAATTGAATATATATACACATATATATACCTTTGAATTTTTTCTGATTTAAAAAGGATCTTACTGTATTTTTTTTAGTTCTGCCTCATTTTTTATAAAACAGTATATCATTGGACAGCTCTCCAAGTTAAAAACTATATACACATGTACATGCGTGTACACATATACACACACGTGTGCACTCATATACACACCACACAAGACATGTGCACACATATACACACCACACAAGACGTGTGCACACATATACACACCACATAAGACGTGTGTGCACACATATACACACCACATAAGACACGTGTGCACACATATATGCACACACACAAGACATGTGTGCACACATATATGCACACACAAGATGTGTACATACATGTATGCACAAACACATAAGTTCTTTTTCTTTTCAAAGTCTGTACTGTGTTCCTGTTATATGGGTTTTCTGTAATTCAATCTACTGAATATTTAGGCTGCCACTTTTTTGTTATTAGGGACAGAACTGTAGATAAAATCTTACTTTAAAAAAATCTTTATGCCTTATGCATTCATACTAGTAATTCCTTAGCATAATCACTGTAAGTTTAAAATTATTAAATTTTGATTGATGTTAATGCACCCCTCAAAAAGCTTATAATTGCTTCACACTTCTGTAGGAATGGGTGAAGGGACTCAGTCCTTCAGCTGATATTATTTTGAACTACTAAATAGAGTAGAAAAAAACAGAATCTCAGTGCTTTAATTTCACAATGTTTTTAGTTATTGAAGTACTGAATATATGTTTATTAGCTATTTTGTATTTTTTCTTTAAATTTATCTTGTTTTACTTATTATTTTATGATTCCAAAGAACTGTTCTATGTTTTAAAAAAATAATTCTGTGTCTTATTTTAAGGACCTACATTTGAAAAACATTTTCCATTATCTTATGCATCTATATCATCTATATTTGTAAAATATTCTAGTTTCATAAAGTAATTCCTCATGTAGTTTGCAAATTAACTTCTAAATGAAACATCATAGCATTGAAGGAAAACTTTTGGTAGTCATTTAACCTGTAATGGTCCTTCTCTCCTGCCACCAACAAATAATTAACTTTAATATCAATATTTCTCATTGTCTTTTTCAAATTATTTGTTATTTAACTCTTGTTCTTGTTTCCTCAGTTTTAAAGTGAGGACTATTTACCTGCCCGGTGACTAAGTGAGGTTATGAATCTGAAAATGCTTTAAAATGAACTAAAGTAGCATGGTAGTAAATTTGAAACTCATAGGTAGGATGATGATAAGATGCATCCATAGACATACCTTCCTAAGGTGAGTCGTCAGTAAAGAGCAGCTTCTGTTGTCACAGCCCCATTCTCGAGAATTCTCCAGGTGATGCTGTCTGTTTGCTTCTTTCTCCTTTTAGCCCTCGTCTTGGTTTCTTGCAGACCCTTGTCTGCCGATCCTTTATTCTTCCTTAAAGGTAGCTTGTCCAGGGCGGAATTGTACACCGGTTTTCATGGTTGCATGATAACTTGTGTTAATATACTTACGTCCATTTTAAGTTTTGAAACTGGCTTGCCTTTTGAGAAATGTGCTTGTGTGTGTACATATTTTTTTTTAATGAATGTGTACATAGGAGAGTGAATATGAATGTGGGGAAAAGAATTTGTATTATTTTTCCTACTGGTAAATATGTTAAGTTCAGTCAACTCTTGATTATCCACAATTAATACTGTGACTAGCCTACTTTCCAGGGCCTTAGACTCCCAGTTTGTTCTCATTTATGCATTTCTTCAATGGACATTTATTGAGTGCTTACTGTATGCTAAGCCTACTTCTGTAAAAGACGCAAAGCACAGAGTAATTACTGGCAAAGTTGACCCTTGAGCAACATGGGGGCTAACCCACGTGAAACTTTTAGTTGACCCTCAGTATCCTTAGTTTCTTGGTGTCCACGAATCCACCCACCACTAACCGTCTAGCACTACAGTAAATACTGCTGGAGCAGGTGTAAGTGGGCCTGCTCCGTCAAACCCACGTTGTTCGAAGGCCAGACTGTATTTGCCAGCAGAGGCCAATTCATGTATCCTCCATGGCCCCGTCACGTTTGTTTTTCCCCACTGCCACCAAAGAAGGCAGTGGCAGCCTGCCGCAGCACTCTTGCCTGGAAAACCCCATGGATGGAGGAGCCTAGCAGGCTACAGTGTATGGGGCCGCAAAGAGTCGGACACGACTGGGCAGCTGAGCACACACTGCCCTGACCTTTGAGGAGAGGAGCCCCGGAGTCGTTGACACCGTGGGTTGCGAGTCGCCTTCTTGAGACTCAGGGACTCGTGAGCATTGGTGAAAGCACCTGTGTGGGTACTGTGCGTGGCACCCCGCAGCAGGCCATGGCAGGCGGTGTAGCAGACCAGTGTTAGATTTGAAATCGGGAGATTGGAGTCGAGCTCTGCCTCTTCCGCTACCACATGTGCAGCTGGGCACCTTAACCTCTCCGTGCAGCTCTCGTCATCTTGTTGGGTGGTTGTGAAGACTTAGTGAGATAGCACACGCCAGATGCTTAGCACAGAGTCTCGCGTCCCGAGAGTTCTCGGTCAGCATCGCCCGTCATCCACGCCAGCCTCGCCTCCCCTCCGGTGGGTAGTCAGGAGGTGACTGAAAGCTGAGTCCTGCACGCCTTTGATTTCGTGGCCCTTATAAGACGTTTGTGTGTGTTTCTTCTCTTCAGCTTGCGCTCTTGTATTAAAGAAGTCTTTCTGCATGTGTATTTTTTGTCTAGTATCTACTGTTGGATGCTGGGGGCAGTGAAAAAGCAGAAATCACTTAGTGGACCTTTGAAATGAATCAAGAATTGGTTTAGTGGAAAGGGAGCTGGTACTGGTAGCTAATAAAATATTTAATTTCTACCACTAATTATTTAACATCTGGCAAGTCAGTTAACCAATCTAAGATTGTTTCTTTTCTTAATTTATTTATTTTAAGTGAAACAAAGATGAATATTTTTAATGATAAAAGGTACAATTCACAAAGAAGATATCATAAACCATTGGACACCTTAACAATAAAGAAACAAAGATATAAAGCTAAAGTCAGAAGAAATATAAGGGAAAAGAAAAAATACATAACCATATTGATACATTTCTCTGAGAATATTTTATCAAGTGCAGAAAAAATAAGAATAGGAGCATCTTAAGTGATGTCATTTGGAGCACTGAGTATGAAATAGAAAAAGTGAAACAAACTAGATAAAAGTACAACAGATCCCCATATAGTACAGTTGTTTTTAAACATGGCTGCTCATTAGAAACAAATCTGGAGCTCTGGCAAAAAAAAAAAAAAGCAATACTTGGGCATTTGTAGTTTATTTATAAATTCAGAAGATTAGAAGATTTGTTTTCTTTTAGCTCCTAAAATTTCCAAGAATAACTAAAAAGTTGTAATATGGTAGGATTACTTTATTAAAAATTTAATAATATCACATATTTGGAACTGATTGAGCTTATTTACATCCCTTATTCTCTACTACAAAAATAATATTCTGAACACTTAAAACCAAGATGTTGTTAGCCAAAATAAGACAGCAAGGGCAGTACACCAGTTAAAACCAATTTCCTATTTTCATCCTTCTCACTCGTTCTAATTTCTTTGTAATTAATGTCTAATATCATGCCTATCCATGAAGCTATTGTAAATAAATTAAGTAAATTAGTACCATTTATTGGAAAAATCAGGAAGCAGATACTTGGTAGACTAGTTACTTAAAAGTAACTGATAAGAATTATTTTCACATTTGGATAACAAGTTTAAATGATTTTTTAAAAAGCTTTTCATTATATCCTAAAGTAACATAGTAAACTTCAAAGGTCTCTTATGTGATCTCTTATGAAATGATAACTTTGTATTTCATTTTTTATAGTACTTTAGAATCAAGATAAAATGCTCTTAATGTTCTCTTTGCTTGTGGGATTTTTTGAAATCTAATGATCAGTTAGGATTAGACTCGCCACACCAGTCTGCCTTTATACTAAGTTACTGAATCTGTGTGTTGTTTCTTATCACATCGGGCCAACAGCTAAGACAGAAGACCATGGAACTAACGCGAGCGTGTCAGAAACAGTATGAACTGGAGCAGGAGTTGGCTTTTTATAAAATCGATGCTAAATTTGAGCCACTGAATTATTATCCCTCAGAGGTGAGTTATTTTAATTTTGTAGTAATCCAAATTAAAGACAGGATAGAAGGGGGCAGGGGAGGGCAGGGTAGTGGTGATGTTTAAAAAAATTTTATTGTTAATCACATTCTTGTCATGAGGATATCAGCAGAGTAAATGTATTTTGGTCCAGTCTGTGAATGCTCTGGCTCAGTGAGATAGAGCAGTGTCCATAAGAGCTTACAAGCCCCAGAAGGACAGTTGCCCACATCCATATTTGTGACCCGAAGCAACCGCCTAATCCTGTCATCTCACTCAAAAGTGTAGTTTGATCAGCTTCCTTAAATCCAAACTTCCAGGAAAACTGCCCTGCCTGCCTCAGTGTCCATGGCATTGTCATATGCCTGTATTGTTTGTTCAGGAATCACTGGGTTCACTATTCATCAGTCATTATTTATACAAATACCGTAAATGTCACTGTAATGGAAAGCCATTTAACTTCCAAGATCCAGTGATTCCAGTCAATATCATATATCATTTAGTAAAAATTCAGTAATTAAAATTTATTAGGCTGAGATTTTACTTATATGTCAGCCAAGAAACAAAAATACAACACCTAGACTTCTGATTTGAGAGATTCAGCAGTACTTAAAAAAGCCCATATATGTAGGTACTTCCGTAATCAATCAGTCCAGCTCACTCTTCAGGGATAGGAAGAGGAATCTTTTTGAGACCATTTTTTTTGTTCTGGCTCCTTTTTAGTATTAAGAATAAGATACAAGAATTCTCTATATAATTATATATATTTTTAACTTCTATATATGTGAGATTAGTATTTAGGCAATTCTGTGCTATATTCTTCACTAATAACGAAAAACGTCACTTGGCTGCGTAGCAGCTCCTTACTAAAGCATAAGCTCTGTTTGTTTTGTTTTCAGTATGTTGACGTTGATAAAGCCCCAGATGAAAGCCCTTACATTGGCAAGTCCAGATACAAGAGAAATATGTTCGCCACAGAGAGTTACATTGCGGATAATGCCCAGCCAGTCGAGATCAAGAGGATGGAGCCCGAGGAAGGGGAGCAACTGAGAGACGAGCATGTGAACTTGAGAGCCCATATGCCACTGGACACGGAGCTGGAAGACAAAGAGAACAAGATAAGTACAGGTTAAAACAAGTTACTCTGAATTCTTTAAATATGTAAAAAGACTGAATATATATGCTGACTTTTAAATTCTTCTAGTTAAACATGCTGAAGGTATTTATTATGATGGTGTTTACATGAAAAGTTTAAAACGAAAGTAGTTATTCATTCAGCAGATTATTTTTTAGTCATTCCTGTTATGAGGGAGAATTATAATCTGACCATAATTTGGCAACATGTCCAGGGGCTCCAAGAATGCTTAAATCTGGTTGTCGTGACAACAGATTCTTCTTACCATTGGACCTGCACATTCAAAGGCACATTTAGTAATGACTGAAGCAAGTACAGTTATTATGCCTATACATGTTGCTGAAACCTGAAGCAGTGCTTCGAGTAAGCGGGATTCGTGTGCTCTTCTTAGGCTTGGGTCCAGGGCTGGCTTCTGACTCTTTCTGACCTGTCCCACACTCCACCTCCTCAGTTGACTCCCAAATCATGTAATTCAGGGAATCTTACCACTTCCTGGCAAGTCATAAAGAGAAAGAAATCAACCCCAGGGGACACTTAGAGGCCTTCCAAATGGCAGAGTGTGAACGCACTTACCCACTTAGCTGTGTGCATATGAAGGAATTAGAAAGCAGTCTTGAGTTCCTGCATCTATCTCACCGGTAACCACGGCCCATTGTGGGGATCTCAGTGAGATTGGTGGTCCATCTTCCCTTGGTTGGCAGCTAAATGGAAGAACTCAAAGGCCAGCAGAGGCTGACCTGGAGACCGGAAAAACGAGGCTGGCTGCTATGTCTGCGTACACTGTACTCAAGGCTCTGGAAGGGAAGGGCAAACTGCATCAGATGTGTGTGCTGACCAGCTTCACGGGGCTCATGGTTTCATAGGAATGGGGAAGGAGGGAGGGAGAGAAGAATTAGAAGCTTGGAGCAGAAAGTCATTTGTAAGTGTAAAATCCTTAGTCTCTCAAAAGTTCCTTAATTTTGGGACTATCAAGTAAAGCCCCTTTTATGTTAAGAATTTTACAAGTAAATGGATCAATTATAGCTCTATGTCATGTCATGAAACTATTCTATAGATTAATAGGGAGGAAAACCATCATAAGCAATTACCTTTTTTATTCATGTGATGTATAATTACAGAATTTAATTGGGGTAGAGGAAGTTATTGCTAAGAAAAGGGTAGAAATTTGAGAATTAAATATTTTTCTTGTGTGCGTCTGTGTGCATGGTTTTTAAATTTGTAGCACAAGCTCGACTATCAGAACTGCATGATGAAATAGAAAAGGCAGAACAACAGATTTTAAGAGCCACTGAAGAGTTTAAACGACTGGAAGAAGCTGCACAGCTTAAAAAAGTAGGTGAAAGTGAAGCTGTATTGCTGAGAGGAAACGCCGAGAGTGGAGCGCGCTTCCCTCGTCACAGCTGCGTAAAGACCGTCTTCAGACAGCCTTTAACAGTGCTGCCCATTTAATTGTGGAGTAACAAATTTCAGAGTTAGACATGGTTCTAGCATTTTCCAATTTCATTTCCTACCATTCAGGATGACATCCCGTTAGCATTTTATAGATTGTACAGGTATACATTACTTTTATGTAAAAAAGATACATTCCATCTACTCTATTATGAAAGTGTCTAATTTATCAAGGGAAGCTGCTTCCTAATATCTTTCTTAATTTAATTAAACAGTCCCCACCATTAAGATCTTTCTTACCTGGGACCTAGATTAAGAGCCAGAAGACATCTCTGTAATAACATTATTAAAACAGGCAGCAAAAATATAAATGATGTAAAATGCAGTATATAAGAAGATGATGTCATGAAGTAAACAGCTCAAAACCTGTGACATAGCTGAATAGGAAGAAAGTTCAAAAAAGGAAATATTCTGACATTTTAGTTTTTAAGTATGTAAAAGGTTTTAATTATTTGCAACTTCTAAAAGTCAGTATTTCAAAATTATGATGGTAACTGTATTCACACCAGTAAGTAGAAAAGAACATGAAGTCTAAGTTAAATGTTCTTTTAAAAAGATACCTGTGTTGTTACTTTCAGACTGTTTAGTAACCAGAAACGGATCCGGGTTTGTGTGGCAGTTGCTGACTGGGCTGCGCCCTGAGGAATGAATAGCTATGTTCCTCCCACAGGGACAGGAAGTAGGCAATAGACAGTAAAAATAAGTTTAGCAGAAATGCGTATATAAACAGCATAAGTTGTAGGGAGGGAAGAAGGAAAATCAGGAGAGACAATAAAAAGCATGTGGAGTGTGGCAGCCCACAGAGGCCTCGCTGAGGAGGCGACACTCAGGCTGAGCGAGGGTGACGGGGCCAGCGAGGCCTTCAGGCAGAAGTGGCAGGTGTGCACACGGCTTCAGCCTGGAGCCCTCTGCAGAGCGAGGGGGAGTGCAGTGGGAGACGAGGTCAAAGCTCATGCCAGGCATCATAGACCCTTTAAGGGGGATGCATTTATCCTGAGTGGAATAGGAAACCTTTGCAGGACTTCAGGTGGTAGAGTGGCTGATCTTATCTGTATTTTTGCAAGGTCGCCCTCCTACTTGAGATGAAGTGGGATACAAGAGATGGAAAGAATAGAGATGAATGCGTTGGTCTGGAGGCTGGTGTCCAGCTCAGGCAAGGGGTGGTCATGGCTGGGACCGCAAAGGCGGTGGTGGCCATGGAGAGGAAGGGGCCAGGTGGGACCCGGCAGGAGAGGTGGCGGGGTCACAGAAGGGGCGAAAGTGGGAGATGAGGTGGACAGAGCTGCCAAGAGTGGCTTATAAGAATTTATCATAATAAGAATAATTAAGAATGTTGCAAAACAGCACTGGCCAAAGCGTTGTATGGAGAAATTGATAGAAGTAAATAATGTACAACATAAGTAAATAGATCCTTATAAAATATACTTAGGAAAAAGCTATTTTAAGTGAGTTATTTAAATATTTTTAAAATATTTTAAAAATATTTATATTTTTAAATATAATGAAGCCTTATAATAAATGCTTTTCATTACACTGTCAGTTTTATATTCTAATACGAGGGTAAGTGCTAAAGCCAACTACCATTAGGGCTATGGTTATTATCATTCATAATTTATGTTATTTGTACTAGAATGAAAAGTTTCATTACCACCTGCATTTATTTTCTCATAAGCTCTTATAAAAAAACATTTTTACATGTAATGAAGATAAAAGTGTAAGATATGAATGGATTGCCGAGATAACTCTTACATTTTTCTTTTACTAAGAAATCTGGTAGAGCATGCAATTATACTGTTTAAAATTGTACTAGTTGTTTTCTATAAATTTGAAAATCAGTGTTTCCATCCTTTGCTAATTGTGTATTGGGGTGTGGGGGGGAATTAGATTTCAGAAGCAGAGAAAGACTTTCTTCTCAAGCAGCTGAGTGGCAGGATACAACTTCTAAATAAATTGCGCCAGGAAGCTCTTGATCTGGAAATGCAGATGGAAAAACAAAGAGGAGAAATTGCTGAAAAGCAGGAGGAGATCAAGGACTTGCAAAGAGTTATTGATAGTCTGGATTCCACAGACCCAAAACATGTGAGTAAATGAAGAGAGCTTTGGCTTGTTCTGTGGGGGTGAGACTATCATTTTTTCTGTTAATAGATATTATGTCTCATCATTTTTAGCCTGAGTCCTTTCTGAAAATCTCTTACTGTGATGCACAAATGTGAGTGACATGTTTATGTATGTGTGTATCTATAACATGTCTGTATATACATATTGTTTGTTGTTTTTATTTAGTCACTAAGTCATGTCTGACTATTGCGCAACCCAGCTGTAACCTGCCAGGCTCCCTAGGATTTCCATTTCCCAGGCAAGAATACTGGAATGGGTTGCCATTTTCTTCTCCAGGGAATCTTCCCAATGCAGAGATCGAACCTGATCTCCTGCACTGCAGGCGGATGTTTTACCACTGAGCCACTGGGAAGCCCACGTGAAAAATGAGAGATTTTAAATAATATATAATATGGCCTATAATATCTTCTCTTATTACATTTATTTGCTCAAAAGTCGACCACCCTATGTAAGCTGCCTAAGGACAGAAACTATCCCCAGGGGTGAGTACTACGCTTAGAATGATTGCATTAAGGAAAATAGTCAAGAACAGGCCTATAGCTGCTCCCCACACAAGCTCCTTTTCTCCCGTTTAGTTCTGTGATCTGAGTGTTATTAGACCCTAGATTGTCTGCTTGCTTTCAACAAACAACTGTGATAGTCTTGGCATACAGGGAGTCTAATACACACGATGTCTGTAAAGCACTACATATAGAAAGAGGCTAAACGAAAAGTAGGAAAGGCATGCCGGGTTTGAAGGCAGTCAGAATCAGCGCATTGCTGAAGCGCGCAGGCCAGATTTTAAGGCTCCTGAAGTTTAGTCCGAGGGCTGTGGCTTTAGTCTGAGTGCCAGAGGCTGTCTCCTCTCAGCCCATTTGCCCAGAAGGAGCATCTCTTTCTAGCTTGCACAGAGTCACCTTATCGGCTAGCGTCTGCATCTCATTTTATTGCTGCGAACTGTGAACATTTTAGCAAGCGGGAGAGAAGTATGGTATTGTGCATATTTTTCTGCAGATATAGACTAACCTTTATTATCTAATCAGGTGAAGTATTTTTCTGAATTGCAAATAGAATTTAAAAGTAAAAGCTTGAGAGACCAGAAAGCAGTGAATGAGATATGATGAGAAACGTGTATTACGTGACGATGATGTGTCTCGCATTGCACTTGGTTTAGGCGTATACGGTGAGGAACTTTATTTTATTACAGCATCCAGATGAGATTGGTGACTTTTTAACTTGCATAAGATTAAAAAAAAAAAAGAAGAAGAAGAAGGGGGAGGGCTTCCCTAGTTGCTTAGTGATTAAAAAAAAAAATCTGCCTGCTAATGCAGGCGATGTGGGTTCCCTCCCTGGGTCGGGAAGATCCCCTAGAGAAGGAAATGGTAACCCACTCCAGTATTCTTGTCTGGAAAATTCCATGGACAGAGGAGTCTGGCAGGCTACATACAGTCCATCGGGTCACAAAAGAATCAGACTCAACTTACTGACTGAACAACAACAAATAAGATAAAAATGAGATCAGCCCCGGGATTTCTTTGGAGGGACTGATGCTGAAACTGCAACTCCAGTACTTGGGACACTTCCTGCGAAGAGTTGACTCCTTGGAAAAGACTCTGATGCTGGGAGGGATTGGGGGCAGGAGGAGAAGGGGACAACAGAGGATGAGATGGCTGGATGGCATCATGACTGGATGGACGTGAGTCTGAGTGAACTCCGGGAGTTGGTGATGGACAGGGGGGCCTGGTGTGCTGCGATTCATGGGGTTGCAAAGAGTCGGACACGACTGAGCGACTGAACTGAACTGAACTGAACTGAAATGATTTGCCAAGTCTCCCTTTTAGGAAGAGGCAGAGCCCATGCTTACGCTACTAGATGACTTTCTCCTCACAAAGGAGTTACAAATCTAAAGAGATTAATTACTTTTTAAAATTAGCTCAGTGCCAAGCCTAATCAAGTTTTGAACAAATGCAAGCATTTAACTAGTTTTCAAAAGCGAAAGATACCATGTAAAAATCAAATTCTCTTTTAGTTAGAGAAAACAGTTCGCAGCTAGAAGCAGAAGTATCAGAGGAACAAGGAACAAATGTAATAAGGGGAGATTTGTGTCCCTGTTCACTATCTAGCTATGCCCTATGGAAGCAAAAGGTAACAGTACCCGTAGAGGGCATCAGCCTATAGTAATCTGTTGCAGAGGTTTCCGTGATTGGCCTGGGGGAGCTTCCTGTGTTGTGATTTAAAGCGTGGAGGGTGGGGCCTGCTTGCGGAGGCTGCTTGCGATTGGACGGGCTGGGTTGCCGCTCAGCCTCCACCAGGAATGTGGTTTGAAGTGCTGGGAGGTTAGAGGCTCGGAGGCGCTTACAAAAATGTGGCTGTCAGAGAGGGAAGTGCACATGAGTTTCAAGGCAACCCTAGAAAGCTTTCCGCCCACAGCTCCGCTGCTCTCAACGGCTCAGTTTTAACAGGACACATTCTAAGTTAAGGTATGATCATTTTCTCTCTCTCTCTCTGTACGAGGACTCAGAAAGGAGGAGGAGTCAGAGGTGTAAGTTCCTGTTTTCACAGGACCTCTATTGTGAGCCCCACGGTAGGGAAATCGCTGAATATACTTTTGCTCCCGTGTGTTTGATGCAGATCATTGACGGATTGAACTAACTTTTTGTCCTGCATGTAGAGAGTTCAGTAGAAGTTTTAATGGTGAATTTTTAAGATTTCTTGATACAAATATGAGGGCAGAAGATTTTAAAAATTCACTCTGAGCCACAAAAACCCTAAATTTACTTGAATTTAAGCTTTTGTCTTTAGTTACCTTTTTAGTTACCTTTTGAGAAAGATTTCAGATGGGTATTTTGGGAGAGTAGGCGGAGTTTTGAAAATCCCATTGAGTCAAGCTGGCTCTCATCTGTTCTTCAGAGATGAAGAGACTTTCTTTCTTGTCTTTGGAGGCAACAGCATGTAAAACTGAGGACTGTTCTTTTATAGTCAAATTATAGTCTTTGACTTGAGAAGAATGGAATTTGTTGCTCAGATGGATATAGTTCTTTCTCCTGATCACTTTCTCTTGACTTATTTTTGTTCTGTTCCTCTGATCCTGTAGGGGCAAGCTAGAGCTATGAGCGTGTGCGTGGGAGGACACAGGTTCTCTGGGGAATTATTCTGTCTCCATATGAACAGTTGCCTAAGGAGACCTGGGCAAGTCATTTGATGGGTCTGAGATTTAGTTCTCATGCATGAAAGAAAGAGTTAGACTAGATCATTGGTTCTCAGTTTTTTATCCCAGCACACCTGAGAAATGCAGTCCAGTCCTTTCAGTTAACAGCAGCTCCCTAAAGCAGTGGCTGTCGCGCTATATGCGGGTGTGTGAAAGCTTTTTTTCTACCAGGAGTGTAGGTAATGGTTGGAGAAGGGCGTGCCTCCATAGGGCCCTCCATCTTGAGGATCACTGGCCTAAGTGGTCTTTGAGGTCTCTCTCAATTCCCAGTTTATAGAACTTAAAAGAACAATGTTTCTTTGTGTAAAGAATTGAAAATAAAATTGAATTCTAAGGAAGTATTTATTTCATGTCTCTATCTCCCCCAAAATATTATAAAAACATTACTTTGCTGACAAAGACCCATCTAGTCAAAGCTTTGGTTTTTCCTATAGTCATGTATGGGTGTGAGAGTTGGACCATAAAGAAAGCTGAATGCCAAAGAATTGATGCTTTTGAACTATGGAGTTGGAGAAGACTCTTAAGAGTCCCTTCAACTTCAAGGAGATCCAACCAGTGAATCCTAAAGGAAATCAGTCCTGAATATTCATTGGAAGGACTGATGCTAAAGCTGAAGCTCCAGTACTTTGGCCAGCTGATGTGAAGAGCTGATTCGTTGGAAAAGACCTTGATGCTGGGAAAGATTAAAGACAGGAGGGGAAGGGGACGACAGAGGATGAGATGGCTGGATGGCATCACTGACTTGATGGACATGAGTCTTGAGCAAGCTCCAGGGGTTGGTGATGGACAGGGAGGCCTGGCGTGCTGCAGTCCACCGGGTCGCAAAGAAAACAGCTCATGTGAAAACAGCACAGTGTCTGACACAAAACAGATGCAAATTGTTACATTTTCTTTTCCATTCTTCCTTAGAAATGTTATTAAGGATTATTATTTTTATAAACATTAAAATAATTTGGATTTTTTTTTTTCAATTTAGTGCCATATGAAGGCTCAGAAAAAAGGTAAAGAACAGCAGCTTGACATTATGCACAAGCAGCACAGACAACTTGAAAGCCGTCTGGACGAGATACTTTCTAGAATTGCTAAAGAAACTGAAGAGATTAAGGACCTTGAACAGCAGCTTACTGAAGGTGAGAATTCTAAGCAGGATTTGAGGTCTATCAGTTTCAGTGTTAGTAAAAGACAAATGATGGGCGTTAATCCAAATATTAGCTGAATTTGCTTCAGCTGTTTTGCTAGTATTTGATAGGGAAATATTTACAGAGTTCTCACAAATGTTTAATAAAGTTTAAGATTTTTGTTTTCGTTTTCTTGGGTTGATGTCCTAATGAATCCGGTCACTGGGGCGGGAAGCGCATACGTGGTCATGATAAACACTGGTGCATGACTGTCTTCCTCTGAGGCATAAACTCCTTGTCATACACCCCTGCTGTCAAGCACTCAGTGCCTGGTTATAAGGAGAGTGCAGAAAAGAATTTTGGAATCTATTTTTGCAGTGCAAATTTAAATTGTGACATTGCCAAAGTAGTGGAAGAGGAAGATACGAGACTGTAGCCGTAAGAACATTGGCTTGGTGCGAAAAGATCCCAGTCCTTGTTTTGCCGTTATCAGCTGTGTGACCTGAACAAGTTCTTTTTGTCGTATCATGAGTTTTGGAGAGGATTAAATGAGATAGTGTTCATAACGTGCCTGGACATAGTAGGGGCCCAGTGTGTGATTGGTGGTTGTTTTTTTAAGGCTTCAGATTATAGGGTAATGCTGCTGATTTTGGATTTGACTTGGTTTTGTTTCGTGTGTCCAGTAGTAAGATCTCAGTTCTGTTGCACATTCTTCATTATTTTATTTGGAAATTACTACTTGAAACTTTTTACAGCAAGAATTAAAGCATTTCATAAGCAATGCCGATGACTATACTATTTTTATTGTATACGTGCTTGTTACTCCCGTACCATGAATAATAGGGGGGAAGCTATTATTGTATGGTAAATATGAAAAATAAGATAGTAGGAAATAATTGGAAGCTTAGAATTTCATTCTTAGCTAGTAACATTCTTAGCTAAGGAGCCTAATGCAGTAATAATATATCCTGAAAGCATTTTCTTGTATAGATCATCACCTTCCCTTTCTCTGTCTTGCTTAGGCCAGATAGCAGCAAATGAGGCCCTGAAGAAGGACTTAGAAGGCGTCATCAGTGGGCTGCAAGAGTACCTGGGGGCTGTGAAGGGCCAGGCCGCTCAGGCCCAGAACGAGTGCAGGAGGCTGCAGGCTGAGAAAGAGGCCTTGCTGCAGAGGCTGACCGAGGTCGAGCAGGAAAGGGACCAGCTGGAGATAGTTGCCTTAGACGCAGAAAACATGAGGAAGGTATGATCTGCTGCTTGTCTGCTCTCCTTAGCCTCACAAGTGGACGGTGCCCGAATGCAGTTAGGGAAGGACACTGGCGACGCCGCAGCTGTAAGCGGCAGAAGCGGCAGCGGCTGCCCTGTGTTTGGGGCTTTTTCCCCTTTGTGTTGTGCTCGGAGTGATTTTTTTACTTTACTAAGAAAAGGAAGATTATTTTAGCAGGATTTCTATCCCTGTAAAGTACTGTGCTCAAATAACTTGAAAGAATAAGAAAGTGTAGCTATTATAATTACTATATTAGATGTTCATGTTTTATTATTTATGCAGCAAAATTAACTACAACATAATTTTTCTTATTCTTGTTATTACTTCATAATGTTAGTGTTATTTTACAGGTAACAAGACGGACACAGCATCATAAATTAAACCCTTCCATGCTTGATTTGTTGACATTTATTCAGAGATTTCACTTCATTTTAGTTGCTGGCAAACTTTATACTGCAAGAGAATCCAGGTTCCCAAACCTCATCCCCAGTAGGGCTGTCTTTGGAAATTTGAATTAATGTGTTTTAATGTTATGAAATTTATCAGGCATATAAGAATATCAAAAATATTTAGCACCATGTACCAACAACTCAGCTTAAAAAATAAAACATATAGACATACTTGAAGCCTTCTGTGTACTGCCTCCTAGAAGTAGCAGAACCCTGGGCATGGTTATTATTTCCCTCTATATCTCTTCTTTTATGTGTGTCCATCTGTAAAAACATGCAGTGGTGTTCTGCATAATCGTAGGGCTTATATGAGAAGCACACAGCGTATTCTTTGGCCACTTCCTTTCTTCCTTCATGTTTATATTTTTGAGAATTGTGCACTTGATACACTTAGCTCTACTTTCTTTATTTTGACGTGTGTAGCTATGTAGCATCCCATTGTCTGTGTATACCGCAGAATTTTCTGCTTATTCATCCTCTTCTTGGGGGATATTGAGATGGTTTCTAGTCTTTCGCTGTTATGGTACTGAGAGTGACATTCTTGCATACATCCGGAGCGTGGGGACTGTGCTTACAGGGGACTGTGGGTCAAAGTATGTGCGCCTCCTCCAGTTCACTAGACATTGTCAGATTGCTGTCCACATTCATCTGTGAATTTCTGCTCCCACCAGCAGTGTGAAGACTACCGTTACACCACATCTCTGCCATCTAACTTTCATTCTGTAAGCCTTAACTTTGAAATAATTTCAAGCATGCAGGAGAGTTGCAAGAATAACTCACTGTAACTTCCATTCCGAGTCACCAATTACTGCTTTACCACATTTGCTTTATCTCATATTTAATTTTACGTGATTTTATATATATTTTTATATTAATTTTTTTCCTAATCATGTTAGAATTAGTTGTAGGCAGTCATGCTCTTTAGCTTTGAAATACTTCAGCATGTCTTTCGTAAGAACAAGGACATTTTCTAATGAAAGCACAGAATAAGGATCAAATTCAGGAAGTATAATGTTTTGCCAGACTTAGTGTTTGCCAGTCTGCTAGGTTTGAAATGATCTTTGTGTTTTTTTACATTTACAGAAAAGTCGAAAGAAGAGTTCACTGAGCTTCTGTATGCTCTCCTAAATTAAACAAATAGTTTACCATATATATATATATATATATATATATATATTTTGCTGGGTCAAAGTTGCAGGTGTTAAGACATCATCCCTTTAGTCCACATCTCTTTAAAACGAGGCTCTTTTCTTCCATCACTATGATACCCTTATTGCACCTGGAAAATCAACAGCAGTTCCTTAATACTGTTTACTTTCTGAGCCTTCTTCCCGTTTATGCCAAGGGTGAGTTTTATAGCCTGTGTGTGTCTGTGTAGAATCCAGCCAGTAGTTCTGTATGGTCCCCACCTTCCAGATGTGTCTGATTGTCTCCTCATGGTTGGTTTAACTTGTTCCTCTGCTCTGTGCAAAGTAATGTTTTAACTACTGGCCCCTAATTACTGGAGAAGTTAAGTACTTTTCATCTGTTTATTTGCCGTTCAATTTTTCTCTCCAGTGAATTCCCTCTTCATGTTCTTTACCCATTTTTTTCTGTTGGATTGCCTGTCTTTTTCTTAATGATTTGTAGAAGCTCTTTATATATTCTGGATATCAATTCTCTGTTGGTTTTGTGTAGAATCTGCATCCTGGACCAGCAGCCCAGATGATTCAGATGCTGTCTGGTCTGTTATCGCCCGCTGAGAAACTCTTCTATAGAAGTCCTCATCACAAGATTCTCCTTTGTAATCCAGAGTAGTTTGGTCTAATTCTTCAAGATCCCAAATAAATAGATGAAAATTATAATGTTTAATCATAAAAAAAATTGGACTAAAATGGATCAGAACTGTGGCGTACTAATCAGTATGTACTATACTTGTCAACATTCGTTTAAGTTTCTCTATCATCCTTAATATTAGAGAGTTCTAGTCCCATTTTGTTCTTCTGGTAAGTGAACATACTGTGGTTTAATAGAAAGTCTGGGCTTTGGAGTCAGAAATCTCAGTTCACATTCTGACTCATCGTTTTTTAGCTGCACAGCCTGGTGCTGTTTACCTTGATGTTCATTCTCCATTTCCTCATCTGTAAGTCTGGGATAATACCTTGCCTTACATAGTTACTCTGAGGGTATAGTGAAACAGTGAATGTGAAAATATTTATTCCAATGTCTGAAGGAAAATAGGCCTTAAATTTTATCCTCTTTTATTTTCTTCTTATGAATACATAAGAGTCGTTTAAAGAATCACATCTGGTTACTCTGAAAAACACATTGTAGCTTGCTGATCTTTCTGATAACAGTCAGGGTTTTGTTTTCCAGCCTAGATTCACACAGCCTGCAGCCTCATCATCTTGCCAGCGAGTGCTGTCTATGCCTGGGCAGCAGTGGCGGCCAGCATTCGGTTTAAGTGCTTGGGTTACTTACAATGACTTGCAGATGCTTAAGCAGCACAATGAGGGTTCTGTACTTAAACATACGCTGAATCCTTGCAGGAGCTTGCGGAGCTAGAAAGCGCCCTGCAAGAGCAGCATGAGGTGAATGCGTCCCTGCAGCAGACCCACGGAGACCTCAGTGCCTACGAGGCTGAGTTAGAGGCGCAGCTGAGGATGAAGGATGCGGAAGCCAGCCAGCTCAAAGAAGAGCTGGGGAAACTAGCCAGGCTCAGCCAGGTGAGCGAGAGCAGGAAGCCGGGTAGAGACCAGGCAGCCTGGGCCTTAACACGCCAGCTTTCCTTTCGTTTGCTCTGTTACTAAACCCTTTTTAAGCCCGTGTGGGCTGATGGGCTTCCCGCTGGCTCAGTGGTAAGGTCCCCACCCACAACGCAGGAGACGCAGGTTCATCAAGCCCGGGGTTGAGACGAGCCCCTGGAGCTGGAAGTGGCAACCCACTCCAGTGTTCTTGCCTGAGAAAGCCTGTCGCCAGGGGACCCTGGCAGGCTGCGGTCCACGGGCTCGCAGAAGAGGCAAACAACACAGCACCTGGACAGCAGCGTGGCGTGACGAGAAGCGCACACTTGGAGCCAGACGGCCTGAGCGCAGTGTGACCTCTCTGGGCGTGGGCCAGTCACCTCCTGGCTCTGAGCTGCCGGCAGATGCTCACCTCCTCTGTCACGAGGGGGGTGGTGAGGATAGGTGAGACAGTGGGCAGAAGCACTTACAGTTGGTAATCGCTGAATTCTAGCTTTTATTTCTCAAACAGCTTCAAGAGGCCTCTTTCAAGTTGATAGTAAGTTTTACTGTGCTCCTTTCTGCTTTGTTTGGGTGAAACATCCACTAGTTTAAATTACACCTTAAAAATTAGATAAATGTTTATTCACCCAATAAATGCTTATTGATTGGCCATTAAAGACCAGATGCCCTGGATGCTGCAGAGAGAAGCACAGCCGTGGCTACTGGCCTTGTGAAGCTGGCATCTGGTGGGTGAAAGGGAGGTGTTAGAGGGAGGAAGGGGTTGGGCCCTGTGCCGGGGAGCAGTGGTCAGGGAAAACTGCCCGTGGTAATGAAGTTTCAGCCGAGACTTGGAAGATGACTAGGATTTGGCCGTGCAGAGGGAGCGGGGCCGAGATGAGCAGAGGTGAGGGATGAGTTCTAGGCAGAGAGGCGAGGGGAGAGTGTAATGCGTCTGAAATGCTGAGAGTATGCCTCCAGTATGCCAGGGACGAGGAGACGAGTAGGGAATGGGAGTGAGAAGTAAGGGCAGAGAGGCAGACAGTGACCAGTTACAGTATATTCTGGATCTCGTTAAAATACTATTTTGTTTAGCTGTTAGACAAATGGGTTGCATTTTCTACCAGGAAGCCCACTCGGACCTTCCACTGTATCTGCTGAAAATCTGGGTTCAGGACTCTGATTTTCCTTTAACTTGTGCTCAGAGCGTTTTATCCTGCGAGTGAAATCATCTGTTGAGTGGTCTGTCTCTCCTGCTAGACTCAGGGCACATGAATGCCCCCATTGCAGGTTCCTGTTCCAGTGCCTGCAGCTGAGGAGGGTTAATAGCTGCTCACTGGGTGAAAGTTAAGTCAGGTAAGGTAGTTTGCAACAGGCACAGGAAAAGATGCTCAACATTGCTAATTATTAGAGAAATACAAATCAAAACTACAGTGAGGCACCACCTCACACTAGTCAGAATGCCCTTCATCTATAGACAGTAGATGCTGGAGAGGGTGTGGAGAAAGGGAGCCCTCCAACACTGTTGGGGGGAGTGTAAGTTGGTACAGCCACCATGGAGAACAGTGTGGAGGTTTCTTAAAAAGCTGGAAACAGTTACTACATGATCCAGCAATCCCACTCCTGGATCTATATCTGGAAAAGAGGAAAACTGTTTGAAAAGATACGTGCCTGCCAATGTGCACAGCAGCACTGTCTATTGATGCAGTAGCCAAGGCTTCGGGAGCAGCTTAAATGTCTATAATAGATGGACGGGTAAGGAAGATGAGTGTGTGTGTGATGTTTCTTAGCCATAAAAGGGAATGAAATGCCATTTGCAGTAAAGTGGAGAGGCCAAGAGATGATCATACTAAGTGAAGTAAATCAGAGAAAGACAATGAGGGTATATCACTCACATGTAGAATCTAAAAAAAATGATACAAATGAACTTACTTACAAAATAGAAATAGACTCGTAGTTGTAGAAGACAAATTTATGGTTACCAAAGGGGAAACGGAAGAGGGCAGATAAATTGGAAATTTGGCATTAATATACACATGCTGCTGTACTTAAAACAGGCACGCAAGGACCCACCCTGTAGCACAGGGAAACTGTATGTGGTATCTTATAATAACCTATAATGGAAAAGAATCTGAAGAAGAATAGGTGTGTATTTGTACACTGAAACATTATAAATCAAAGCCAACAGGGGAGACCCTCAATTAAAAATAGGGTAGTTAATTAAAAATTGAAGTAGTTTGAATCCCAGAAATTAATGTAAAATTGCTTTCATGTGATTAGAAAAGGAAATAAAAATAGGTCGGCTTATTCTAGTAATTGTGATACTTTCCATTCGCTTACTTATTAGATACTAAACGACCATTTACCGGTTGACAGCAGCATATTTCTTAAGAGTACCGAGTTTTATAAAACTGTAGTTGACCTGATCAGAGTGTGGAAAAGAGGAGACTGGGAAGAAAAACAATTAAAATAGCAGTAATTATTAATATATTTTGTAACTAATAGTAAATACAATTTCTAGATGATATCTCCTTTGAAATAAAATTTAAATGTTTAAGCCAGCCCTTACTAGCTTAAAAATCTTTTGTACTTCCCTTGTCCTTTTTAAAATTTTTCTTTCAAAAATAGGCCTTTTCACAAATTCAGGTGGCACTTAGAAGGGCATTCACTTCCTTGGCATCGAGACTGCCAGCACTGGTCTTCCCGCTGCACGCCGAGAGCCCGGGCGTGGCAGACCTCTCTCGGTGGCACAGTGAGGGTGCAGGTCTCTGATGGCACCTTTTAGTTACGAAGTCACTTGTGATGCTTGCTGAGTGCATATTCCTGGGCCATGTCCTAGAAACTCTGGCCCAGCAAGTCTGAGATGGAAACCAGGCCTCTGTGTGTTTAACAAGCGTGCCAAGTGATTTTGATGCAGGTGCTTGAGGACCACAGTGTAAGAAATGTTGGTCTAAGGGAAGGGAGAGCAGTAATTGTTGACTCCCTCACAGAGCTTTTAAAGGTTGGTATCTGGGCTCCCTCCTGGAGATTCTGATGCTTACCCTTCCTTATGTGTTAATAGTTGAAGGAGGCCTGTGAAAACCCTCCCTTGAGCCTTTTAATTTGGAGGTACAAACATAAAACTGAATTATAAAACCAAAGCTCCCAAGGGATTGCGTGTGTATGTAAGTTCATGCACGCGTGCTAAGTCCCTTCAGTTTATTTATGCCTTACTAGATTATAAATTATTGCTGTTCCACTTTTTTGTATCATTGCTTCCTATGGCAATAGCTAGAACAGTCAACTCTACAAACAGAACTTGAGAAAGAAAAGCAAGCCCTCAAGACTGCCCTGGGAAAAGCCCAGCTCTCGGAAGAAAAAGAACAAGAAAACAGTGAGCTCCGCACCCGGCTTGAACAGCTGCAGGTAGGGACTTGCTGGCTCCAGAGGCACGCTTACTTGGGACGCCCAGAGACGCTGCCATCCGTTAGTCAGACACGCTACAGCCTGCTCTTACACGCAGTGAGCTGTTTGCAGAAAGGAATGTGAGCTAGGATAGCACCACAGCTTCAGCTCCTTGTGAGCCCAGCATTTTGAGATTGTTACTGTGTGCGTCCTTTGTGTGGTTGTGACGGTGCTGAGAGATGGAGGCTGTGTTGACTCTGAGCCGAGAACACTGATGGACGGCAGCAGTGCCTTGCATCCCCTCATAGTAGCACCGTCCCCAGCCGGGGCCACCGTGCACAGCGGGGCACGCTCTCCTCCACGGAAGCAGCTTCGTGATTATCCAGGAATATGACTAGAAGGGGTTGTAGTAGAACTTGTTAATCGTAAGCTTTCACATTCTCCTTTTCAGAAGTGATGTCATTTTACATTTGTGAGAGTTTTCTTGGGCAAATTAGCTTTACAGCTATTTTCACAATAACCTGCCCCGTAAACTGCAGCAGAAGCAGGTGGGCAGGATTTTCCAGGTAATAAACGTTCTCAAAGAGGACAGGTGTCTGAAAAAATGAGTACCTGGACCAACACACAGGCTTCCAGCTCTGTGAGGTCGGTGGCCTCACAGCTGAGGCACCAGCTGTTCCCCTTCACCAGAAACCCAGGGGCAGAGTTGTGCTTATTTGTGAGGAGGGCTCCAGTAATTCATGTAGGGGGTGTGACAAATAAGACTATATAAGCTCACCTGAATTCTCTCTCTCTCCTCCCAATGCATAGAATATTTTTTTCTCAAAGTTTAAGTAAATCTAGTTACCTAGGATCTTGTTTTTACTGCTGTCGTTTCAGCTTCTGAAGTGAAAATCATAAGAAATATACATGCTTTCTATTCTTGTGTGAGTTCTGTATTAGGTATGCATGTGTTATTTTTTATTTTTACAATGGAAGTTTGCAAATCGTTACAAAATCAGAGAAGAAATAACCTTATGCCCTTTTGTTTACTCAGCTCAAACAGTTGTCAACATTCTGCCATTCTTGTTTCAGTTAGTCCACTTTCTGGGGGGAGGGTGCTGGGATACTTTAAAGAAACTATCATACCTCTTTATTTCAGCCCTAAGTCCTTCAGTGTATATCTCTTAAAGAAAAAGACCTCAGGAGCCTTCTTTCCAAAGGAGAAAGTGAGATCAGCTTTCCAGAATGCTGGTCCATGCTATGAGATTCTCTTAGTTGAAACTGGGTCGTTTGGTTGCTTGGCCTTCTAAACTCCCGATACAGAGTTCAAGTTAAACTCACTCTGCATTTATCTTTGTCAGAAATCGTTTAGTTGCCGTGAGCCAAAACCTACTAATGCTAGCTCAAGGAAGGAGACAGGCAGCTTGCTGGGGACCAGAGCTGCTTTATCAGCCTCCCGTCCAGGCGGCTCTCGTTTCTCCTGCTGTCTCCCTGGACCCCAGCATCCACTCCAGCCCTGCGCCAGTGTGACTTTACAGGACTTGCTCTCCTGCAGACTTGCTGGACTGCATTTTGGTTCTAATGCTGGAGGGAGTGAGAACTCTCTCCAGTCTGGTCAGTGGGTTGGCTGTCCTGGGTCAAATCACCTCTGACCAGGATTAGATAGTAGCAAATATGGGTGCCTCGGGGCAAAGGGCAGGGACAGTTTACAGATAAGAGACTCCAGGCGGACAGACCTGTTCATTGTAATGCTGAATTCACCATATGTGTTCAGTTCAGTTCAGTTGCTCAGTCCTGTCCCACTCTTTGCAACGACATGAATCGCAGCACGCCAGGCCTCCCTGTTCATCACCAAGTCCCTGAGTTCACTCAGACTCATGTCCATCGAGTCAGTGATACCATCCAGCCATCTCATCCTCTATCATCCCCTTTTCTCCTCCTGCCTCCAACCCCTCCCAGCATCAGAGTCTTTTCCAATGAGTCAACTCTTCACATGAGGTGGCCAAAGTACTGGAGTTTCAGCTTTAGCATCATTTCTTCCAAAGAATACCCAGGGCTGGTCTCCTTTACGATGGACTGGTTGGATCTCCTTGCAGTCCAAGGGACTCTCAAGAGTCTTCTCCAACACCACAGTTCAAAAGCATCAATTCTTCAGCACTCATCCTTCTTCACAGTCCAACTCTCACATCCATACATGACCACAGGAAAAACCATAGCCTTGACTAGACAGACCTTAGTCGGCAAAGTAATGTCTCTGCTTTTGAATGTGTTATCTAGGTTGGTCATAACTTTTCTTCCAAGGAGTAAGCATCTTAATTTCATGGCTACGATCACCATCTGCAGTGATTTTGGAGCCCCTCAAAATAAAGTCTGGTGCTGTTTCCCCATCTGTTTCCCATGAAGTGATGGGACTGGATGCCATGATCTTCGTTTTCTGAATGTTGAGCTTTAAGCCAACTTTTTCACTCTCCACTTTCACTTTCATCAAGAGACTATTTCCTCTTCACTTTCTGCCATAAAGGTGATGTCATCTGCATATCTGAGGTTATTGAGATTGCTCCTGGCAATCTTGATTCGTTTGTGCTTCATCCAGCCCAGCGTTTCTCATGATGTACTCTGCATAGAAGTTAAATAAGCAGGGTGACAATATATAGCCTTGACGTATTCCTTTTCCTATTTGAAACCAGTCTGTTGTTCCATGTCCAGTTCTAACTGCTGCTTCCTGACCTGCATACAGATTTCTTAAGAAGCAGGTCAGGTGGTCTGGTATTCCCATTTCTTTCAGAATTTTCCACAGTTTATTGTGATCCACACAGTCAAAGGCTTTGGCATAGTCAATAAAGCAGAAATAGATGTTTTTCTGGAACTCTCTTGATTTTTCCATGATCCAGCAGATTTTGGCCATTTGATCTCTGGTTCCTCTGCCTTTTCTAAAACCAGCTTGAACAGCAGGGAGTTCACAGTGTTGAAACAAAAAACCCAATATTATACCAAGTTTGAAGAAAATTAATCATTGAAGTAGCACATAGGTTTTGGGGGCCTTAGGATGTAGAACTATTTTTCTGCCTAATTTAGGGAAATTTTATCAGGGTTTTTTTTTGTTTTTTTGTTTTTTTGTTTTTTTTTCACTTGAAAGATTATCTGGATTTAATTCTGGGGTCTAGATATGTTCACTAGTTAGTGAAAATATGCTCGCATATAACAAATACTCCCAGAGAGCATCGTAAGCTGTTAGAGAAGCTTCAGTGTTACAGGAAGGTGTTTTTGTTTCTGTTTTTTCTAACTCTTGACTGTGGACATTCTCTAGCATATACCAAAGCAGAATGCTAAGCGAATCCGAGCGCATGCGTCACGCATCCTCAGCAGCGTCAGCACGTGGCCTGTCCCACTCCATCTGTGACACCCTCCACCGTGAGAGCTTGTTGGGAGGCTCTAGGATGATGCTGTGAAAGTGCTGCACTCAATATGTCAGCAAATTTGGAAAACTCAGCAGTGGCCACAGGACTGGAAAAAGTCAGTTTTCATTCTAATCCCAAAGAAAGGCAATGCCAAAGAATGCTCAAACTACCGCACACCTGCACTCATCTCACACGCTAGCAAAGTAATGCTTAAAATTATCCAAGGCAGGCTTCAGCAGTATGAAAACCATGAACTTCCAGATGTTCAAGGCAGTTTTAGAAAAGGCAGAGGAACCAGAGATCAACATCCACTGGATCATCAAAAAAGCAACAGAGTTCGAGAAAAACATCTATTTCTGCTTTATTGACTATGCCAAAGCCTTTGACTGTGTGGATCACAATAAACTGTGGAAAATTTTGAAAGAGATGGGAATACCAGACCACCTGACCTGCCTCTTGAGAAATCTGTTTGCAGGTCAGGAAGCAACAGTTAGAACTGGACATGAAACAACAGACTGGTTCCAAATAGGAAAAGGAGGACATCAAGGCTGTATATTGTCACCCTGCTTATTTACTTCTATGCAGAGTACATCAGGAGAAATGCTGGACTGGAAGAAACAGAAGCTGGAATCAAGACTGCCGGGAGCAATCTCAATAGCCTCAGATATGCAGATGACACCACCGGTATGGCAGAAAGTGAAGAGGAAATAGTCTCTTGATGAAAGTGAAAGTGGAGAGTGAAAAAGTTGGCTTAAAGCTCAACATTCAGAAAACGAAGATCATGGCATCCGGTCCCATCACTTTGTGGGAAATAAATGGGGAAACAGTGGAAACAGTGTCAGACTTTATTTTGGGGGGCTCCAAAATCACTGCAAATGGTGACTGTAGCCATGAAATTAAAAGACACTTACTCCTTGGAAGGAAAGTTATGACCAACCTAGATTGCATATTGAAAAGCAGAGATATTACTTTGCCAACAAAGGTCCATCTAGTCAAGGCTATGGTTTTTCCAGTGGTCATGTATGGATGTGAGAGTTGGACTGTGAAGAAAGCTGAGTGCCGAAGAATTGATGCTTTGACTGTGGTGTTGGAGAAAACTCTTGAGGGTCCCTTGGACTGCAAGGAGATCCAACCAGTCCATCCTAAAGGAGATCAGTCCTGGGTGTTCATTGGAAGGACTGATGCTGAGGCTGAAACTCCAGTACTTTGGTCACCTCATATGAAGAGTTGACTCATTGGAAAAGACTCTGATGCTGGGAGGGATTGGCGGCAGGAGGAGAAGGGGACAACAGAGGATGAGATGGCTGGATGGCATCACTGACTCGATGGGCATGAGTTTGAGTGAACTGTGGGAGTTGGTGATGGACAGGGAGGCCTGGCGAGCTGCGATTCATGGGGTCGCAAAAAGTCAGACATAACTCAATGACTGAACTGAACGTTCTCCACACCCCACGCCCACATCTGTTCACACTGGATTATTTTGAAGTAAATCCAAAACATCTGATTTTATCTGTAAATAACATACCACTGTATGTGTCTCTGGAAAAGAAGGGCTTTAGAAAGAAGCGTAAAGGAGTTCCCTGAAGGCCTTGGGTTAGGCTGTGGGCTTTCCGTGCCGTGGCCAGGGCTTAGGCCCTGCCTGGGGAGCTGAGACCCCACAAGCTGCGTGGCATGGACAGGAAAAAAAACCAAAACCCATAAACATGGATGCCGTTGTGATACCTGCAAACTATAGTCACCCCCTGATATCATCAAATACCTTAAGAATATTCAGATTGTCTCATAAGTTTTTTAGAAGTGTTTTTTGGAATCCAAATGATGTGTACACAGTGCATTTAGTTGACTTGATTCTTAAGTCTCTTGTAATCTGTAGGTTTGCTCTTTTTTGAGCTTTGTTCCATACTGAAGAAAACCAGGTCTTTGTCTTGTAGAATTTCCTGTAGTCTAGATTTTGCTGGCTACATCCCCACGGCGTTGATTAACATGTTCTTATACAGAGGTTTATTTAGATTCACATTCTTTAGTTTTTGGCAAGAAGAAGGTAGTGTCCATAGGCGCTTCCTTTTGCGTCACCACGACACAGGTCTTAATGCCTGTTTGTGTCTTTTGTGACTTTGGATTAATCAGTAGATTCAGATATTGTCAGGCATCGTGGAAAGGATTTTTAAAAAATTGGTAAGAGAAGTTGACTAGAACTATCATATGGTAAATAATATAGGCTGTGTGTGTATGTGTGAGTGTATTTTCAAATTTGGCTTTGGTAACTTTTATCCCTCTTCATTTTGCCTCCCTCCATAGGATGACAATAACCTGTTAAAACATGTGACCTGTGGGAGTTGGTGATGGACAGGGAGGCCTGGCGAGCTGCGATTCATGGGTCGCAAAAAGTCAGACATAACTCAATGACTGAACTGAACGTTCTCCACACCCCACGCCCACATCTGTTCACACTGGATTATTTTGAAGTAAATCCAAAACATCTGATTTTATCTGTAAATAACATACCACTGTATGTGTCTCTGGAAAAGAAGGGCTTTAGAAAGAAGCGTAAAGGAGTTCCCTGAAGGCCTTGGGTTAGGCTGTGGGCTTTCCGTGCCGTGGCCAGGGCTTAGGCCCTGCCTGGGGAGCTGAGACCCCACAAGCTGCGTGGCATGGACAGGAAAAAAAACCAAAACCCATAAACATGGATGCCGTTGTGATACCTGCAAACTATAGTCACCCCCTGATATCATCAAATACCTTAAGAATATTCAGATTGTCTCATAAGTTTTTTAGAAGTGTTTTTTGGAATCCAAATGATGTGTACACAGTGCATTTAGTTGACTTGATTCTTAAGTCTCTTGTAATCTGTAGGTTTGCTCTTTTTTGAGCTTTGTTCCATACTGAAGAAAACCAGGTCTTTGTCTTGTAGAATTTCCTGTAGTCTAGATTTTGCTGGCTACATCCCCACGGCGTTGATTAACATGTTCTTATACAGAGGTTTATTTAGATTCACATTCTTTAGTTTTTGGCAAGAAGAAGGTAGTGTCCATAGGCGCTTCCTTTTGCGTCACCACGACACAGGTCTTAATGCCTGTTTGTGTCTTTTGTGACTTTGGATTAATCAGTAGATTCAGATATTGTCAGGCATCGTGGAAAGGATTTTTAAAAAATTGGTAAGAGAAGTTGACTAGAACTATCATATGGTAAATAATATAGGCTGTGTGTGTATGTGTGAGTGTATTTTCAAATTTGGCTTTGGTAACTTTTATCCCTCTTCATTTTGCCTCCCTCCATAGGATGACAATAACCTGTTAAAACAGCAGCTTAAAGATTTCCAGAATCACCTTAATCATGTAGCTGATGGTCTGATTCATCCAGAAGAAGTGGCAGCTCGTGTAGATGAAGTAAGGAGAAATTGAAATCAGGAGCTGGAGAGATGAGGTAATAGAAGGTCAGGACCGCCAGGTATAGAGCGGGCCGAATCGTGAATGTGGGCTTCAGTGATGAAATCTGCTTTCCGCAACTGTGCGTGGCTGATTTCTTTTGTAACGTTTTCTCCTTATCATATGACCATGATCGAGACACAGATTACTTAATTCAAGTTGTCCGTCACTGATATTTTTCATCTTTTATATGTTTTGTTATTTAATTTAAAAAACATCAAGGTTTTATGAGTACCTCATTGTTGAAGCTTACTGCAGATGGTCAGGAAATAATCACATCATACACTTTAAGTAGAAAACAAATAGCTAAAGAAAAGCAGGCTCATTTGAAAGTGTGAAATGGACGTTTGTTCTTTGAACACACACTGTTCTCCTGAAGGCAGCCTGTGCTCTCCGAGTGGCAGCATCAGCGGGCACCCGGTGCTCTGCGCTCCAGAGGGGCACAGTGGCCTGCCGCAGGCTGACGACAGCTGCCGTCCCACACAGTTGTTCCTCCTCGTGTACTGATGTTACCGATGTGCTTGCGTCCAGCGTCAAAAATAAAGTGTCACGTTTATAACATCTTTCCTCTCGCCCCTTAGCAGGATCCACAGTCCTTCAGATGTCTTAGGGAAAAGTCTTGCTGACTTGGAGATACAGTTCAGTGAAATGCTGACACGTTCCCAGTGGGAGAAAGAGGAAGCCCAGGGGAGGGAAAGGAAACTCCAAGAAGAAATGGCTCTGCATCAGGAGAAGCTGGCAGATGGGCAGGAAGCGTTCCGGCAGGCCTATGAGAGAGCGCTGGAAGCCAGGGTGAGAGGCGGGCAGGGGGCAGCCGGGGGAGGCAGCGCTCAGGCAGGCCTGTGAGAGAGTGCTGGAAGCCAGGGTGAGAGGCGGGCAGGGGCCTTGCTTCCTTTGTTGTGTGAATGCGGTGTAGGGCATTCCCTGGTGGTCCAGTGGTTAAGACTCCTCACTTTCATGGCCAAGAGCTGGGGTTTGATCCCTGGGTGGGAAATGAGATTCCACAAGCAGCATGGCATGGCCACAAAACAAAGTGTTTGTTATATGAATTACACCTTAATAAAGGTACTTATACCTTTTAAGGTGTAATTAATAAAGCTATAATTTTTTAAAAAATACAGTAATTGCTGTAAGTCTCACTCCCAGTAAGTCAGGCTGTGTGCGCCTGAAATGTAGCCCTGAGGGTGGTGACCGATGGCAGAGCCAGGCTTCTGCACGACGCTGTGTTCCTTGTTCTGGAAGCAAGTGAGCTGTTTCTCAACGTGCAGGTCAGTGACACCACATTGCTAGAGCCTAGTATGGTGCCAGAATCTGAGGTTTTGATGTAACTATTTTCATGATGAGGCAAATGTTAAAATGGACCCTAGAGAACAGTTGTGATTAACACATCCCCAGTAAGCCATTAATACTCTTTAGTAAAATGAAATACAATTCTCCAGAAGGTGTTTATTTTGCTCAAAAAATATTTCGCTTAAAAATCATTTTTGAAACTTGATATCTTCACAGATTAATTTTGACAAGAGGCAACACGAAGCAAGAATTCAGCAGTTAGAGAATGAGATTCACTATTTACAAGAAAATCTAAAAAGTATGGAGGAAATCCAAGGCCTTACAGATCTGCAGCTTCAGGAAGCTGATGAAGAGAAGGAGAGAATTCTAGCCCAACTCCAGGAGTTAGAGAAGAAGGTGGGCAAGACCAGGGAAAAGACACACGCGTCCCTGCTGCCAGGGTCCTGCTCTCAGCGAGGGGGCAGCTGAGAGGGCTGCGGTCCACGGCCGCCTCTGGCTGCACGATTGGCTCGGGCCTGCCCCAGAGAGACCTGGGTGCCCACCTCTGGATCTGGAGCCGGAGACGAGGGAGCACGGTGGATGGAAACAGGGGCCTCGGGGTGTAAGGAGCCAGCGGAGAGTCGGCTGGGTGGTACTTAAGTGCTGTTGGGATGATTGGCCTCCTTCCACACCCCTTTCCAAACTGGGCACATCTGCGGAACATTACTTTTCAGCTCCTCACTTCTCTTTCTGATTCCCTGGCCTCTTTTTAAGCTTCTCCAAAGCTACCTCAGCCACCTCTGCCCTTGTCACACCTTGTGCAGTTCAGAGGCTGTGTCCAGCGTCTCTGAGGCCACGAGTGGAGCACCCCGACTGGCCACAGACACCTTGCTGTCAGCACCCTCACGCTGCCTGATCCCAGCGCCCCAGCCCCGGCACGCAGCCCCCCGACTGCCCAATCCCAGTGCCTGAGCCCAGCGCCCGAGCCCTGGCACGCAGCCCCCGCGCTGCCCGATCCCAGCACCCCAGCCCCGGCACGCAGCCCCCACGCTGCCTGATCCCAGCGCCCGAGCCCCGGCACGCAGCCCCCGCGCTGCCCGATCCCAGCGCCCGAGCCCGGCTTTCCTGGCGGGTGGCTCTCCTGTCCTTACTTTATTCCTTGTCCAACTTAAATTCCATGGTCTCCCACTATCACCATTGTTTGCAAATATCCTCCGATTCCTTGCTCCTTTCTCCTGTCTTCTGTGACAGAACAGCAGCTGTCTGCTTTCTTAGCCCTGCAGTCGTGGCTGAGTATTCCTGAATTAAGAGCCACCCGTCCAGGCACAGTGGTGGCACTGGAGTGTCTGCTCCTCTCTGGAACCTCGCTCTCAGGCCGCGCTGTTCTGTACCTTCTCCCAGCCCCGTGAGTGGCCTGCTTCGTGCTTTAGTGAGGACACATCAGTTCCCTGGTCTCACGAGTCTGCCTCCAGAATCTCTCTGGAGTGTCTGCACTTTGTCCTTCTCCAGGGCCACCACCCTCGTCCACCGTGACGCGTCTTCTCTTCTGGACAGTGGCTGCGGCCACGGGACAGCCGCCATTTCCACTTACTACCGGCTCCACGGAGCGGCCAGCACAAAACATAAATAGACTCTTGTCAGTCCCTGTCATCTTCCTTTCTCTCCAGCAGCCTCTGTTGTTTCTAGGATAAAGACAGAAACGCTTTCGCCTCTGAGCCGCCGCGTGGCTGGCCTCCGTTAGCGCGCGCCTTTTCTCACCGTGCCGCTGCTGGCAGGTCCCGAGACCCCCAAGTTCCGGCTCCCCCTGCACCACGTCTCTCCCCCTCTCTCCCCCCTGACTCCCCCTCCCACCAGTCTAGGTCTCTCTCTGCTGTCAGCCTTGCACAAAGCTGGGCACCTTGTTCCCCCCTTGAGAGCAGCACTCACGGTTTGAGCTACACATCTGCCTCAACATCTGTTTAACGTGTGTGTCTCGTGAGCGCCACGAGGGCAGCAGGCGGGCTATGTGGTTTACCACCGTATGCCCCAGTGATCACAGGGGCTGGTCCATCGCTCGCCAGTGGTGCCAAGAGATGTTTTTCCAGCAGATGAATGGATTTACGAGCACATAGCTTCCAGACTAAGTATACTGATCTCACTCTAAGTCACTGTGCAGTTTGGAGGCGTTTTGTTTTTTAACTCCGAGCACCTGCTGTGTGCCAGGTATTGTTCTAGACATGAGGCCTGTGAACAGAGTCCCTGCTCGTATGGGGCTTGCATCTTAGTTCATTGCTACCAAATGAGTCATCTCTCTCTGTTTGTTTTTTTCTTACCTCAGAAGAGACTTGAAGATGCCAGATCTCAGGCGCAGGTTCTGGGTTTAGATAAAGAATTGAAGAAACTGAAGAAGGCTGTGGCTGCCTCTGATAAGATAGCCACAGCCGAGCTCACCATCGCCAAAGACCAGCTCAAGTCCCTTCATGGAACCGTTATGAAAATTAACCAGGAGCGTGCAGAGGTGAGTCCCACACACAGCAAGCGCCCACCAAGGCTGCCCCTACCGAGACACCTAGCCACTTGCGTTTTTGAAGTCTCATTAGAGACTCTGGCTCTTGCGTAAAGTTGTCTCTCTTCAGGCCTGATGGGTGCACTCCACCATCACAGCCCTGCCATGGGTGTGTGCTCTAGTGAGTCCCTAAAGAACCCTCGAATGAAGCGCACCGCCCTGACCTCAGAGTGCAGGGTCTGCTGAGGGAGGCAGCTGTCACCGCACAGCTGAGCAGGAGCCTGCAGGCCTGCGGGCTCATCCTTCTGAACCTCAGCCCTTTCGTCACGTAGAGAGGCTCGTGTGTCTCTTCACAGGGTTGTTGTGAGTCTTGCCCGAGATAAGTCTGTCTCAGCCCGTGTAGGGCACAGATGCTGATGTGATTAAGACCGCAGGTCGTCGGAGGGAGAAGCCTAACTATGGGAGCCTGTGGGACAGGGGAGGAAAAGCTGGTCTGTGCTTGTCTCATGTAGCACCCTGCCCACTTGGACCCCACAGAGGGGTTTGGGGGGCTGCCAAGTGGTGGGCAGGCGAGGTGGGGCCGGGCGCCTCCTGTGCAGGGGGTGGCCAGGCGTGCGAGCTGATGAGAGCAGAGGCTGAGTCGGGGGAAGGAGACGGGCACAGCCCGCAGTGCCGCGCTGCCTTCCCCGCGCCTCCGTCCCAGCAGGACCTGCAGGAAGCAGAGCGGTTCAGCAGAAAGGCAGCACAGGCCGCGAGGGATCTGACCCGAGCGGAAGCGGAGATCGAGCTCCTGCAGAACCTCCTCAGGGAGAGAGAGGAGCAGGTCAGTGCTGGGACTCCGTGAGACCACCTCCTCCTCGGGTCCTTCTCAGTTCCTGAGCGGTTGAGTTGCGGTGGGGCCTCTAAAGTCTTTTGAGGTCCCGTCAGCAGTCAGGCAGCACTGCATCCCCTGCTGTGTGCCGGGCATTGCACGGTTTAATGATCCCAGCGCCCCAGCCCCGGCACGCAGCCCCCCGACTGCCCAATCCCAGTGCCTGAGCCCAGCGCCCGAGCCCTGGCACGCAGCCCCCGCGCTGCCCGATCCCAGCACCCCAGCCCCGGCACGCAGCCCCCACGCTGCCTGATCCCAGCGCCCGAGCCCCGGCACGCAGCCCCCGCGCTGCCCGATCCCAGCGCCCGAGCCCGGCTTTCCTGGCGGGTGGCTCTCCTGTCCTTACTTTATTCCTTGTCCAACTTAAATTCCATGGTCTCCCACTATCACCATTGTTTGCAAATATCCTCCGATTCCTTGCTCCTTTCTCCTGTCTTCTGTGACAGAACAGCAGCTGTCTGCTTTCTTAGCCCTGCAGTCGTGGCTGAGTATTCCTGAATTAAGAGCCACCCGTCCAGGCACAGTGGTGGCACTGGAGTGTCTGCTCCTCTCTGGAACCTCGCTCTCAGGCCGCGCTGTTCTGTACCTTCTCCCAGCCCCGTGAGTGGCCTGCTTCGTGCTTTAGTGAGGACACATCAGTTCCCTGGTCTCACGAGTCTGCCTCCAGAATCTCTCTGGAGTGTCTGCACTTTGTCCTTCTCCAGGGCCACCACCCTCGTCCACCGTGACGCGTCTTCTCTTCTGGACAGTGGCTGCGGCCACGGGACAGCCGCCATTTCCACTTACTACCGGCTCCACGGAGCGGCCAGCACAAAACATAAATAGACTCTTGTCAGTCCCTGTCATCTTCCTTTCTCTCCAGCAGCCTCTGTTGTTTCTAGGATAAAGACAGAAACGCTTTCGCCTCTGAGCCGCCGCGTGGCTGGCCTCCGTTAGCGCGCGCCTTTTCTCACCGTGCCGCTGCTGGCAGGTCCCGAGACCCCCAAGTTCCGGCTCCCCCTGCACCACGTCTCTCCCCCTCTCTCCCCCCTGACTCCCCCTCCCACCAGTCTAGGTCTCTCTCTGCTGTCAGCCTTGCACAAAGCTGGGCACCTTGTTCCCCCCTTGAGAGCAGCACTCACGGTTTGAGCTACACATCTGCCTCAACATCTGTTTAACGTGTGTGTCTCGTGAGCGCCACGAGGGCAGCAGGCGGGCTATGTGGTTTACCACCGTATGCCCCAGTGATCACAGGGGCTGGTCCATCGCTCGCCAGTGGTGCCAAGAGATGTTTTTCCAGCAGATGAATGGATTTACGAGCACATAGCTTCCAGACTAAGTATACTGATCTCACTCTAAGTCACTGTGCAGTTTGGAGGCGTTTTGTTTTTTAACTCCGAGCACCTGCTGTGTGCCAGGTATTGTTCTAGACATGAGGCCTGTGAACAGAGTCCCTGCTCGTATGGGGCTTGCATCTTAGTTCATTGCTACCAAATGAGTCATCTCTCTCTGTTTGTTTTTTTCTTACCTCAGAAGAGACTTGAAGATGCCAGATCTCAGGCGCAGGTTCTGGGTTTAGATAAAGAATTGAAGAAACTGAAGAAGGCTGTGGCTGCCTCTGATAAGATAGCCACAGCCGAGCTCACCATCGCCAAAGACCAGCTCAAGTCCCTTCATGGAACCGTTATGAAAATTAACCAGGAGCGTGCAGAGGTGAGTCCCACACACAGCAAGCGCCCACCAAGGCTGCCCCTACCGAGACACCTAGCCACTTGCGTTTTTGAAGTCTCATTAGAGACTCTGGCTCTTGCGTAAAGTTGTCTCTCTTCAGGCCTGATGGGTGCACTCCACCATCACAGCCCTGCCATGGGTGTGTGCTCTAGTGAGTCCCTAAAGAACCCTCGAATGAAGCGCACCGCCCTGACCTCAGAGTGCAGGGTCTGCTGAGGGAGGCAGCTGTCACCGCACAGCTGAGCAGGAGCCTGCAGGCCTGCGGGCTCATCCTTCTGAACCTCAGCCCTTTCGCACGTAGAGAGGCTCGTGTGTCTCTTCACAGGGTTGTTGTGAGTCTTGCCCGAGATAAGTCTGTCTCAGCCCGTGTAGGGCACAGATGCTGATGTGATTAAGACCGCAGGTCGTCGGAGGGAGAAGCCTAACTATGGGAGCCTGTGGGACAGGGGAGGAAAAGCTGGTCTGTGCTTGTCTCATGTAGCACCCTGCCCACTTGGACCCCACAGAGGGGTTTGGGGGGCTGCCAAGTGGTGGGCAGGCGAGGTGGGGCCGGGCGCCTCCTGTGCAGGGGGTGGCCAGGCGTGCGAGCTGATGAGAGCAGAGGCTGAGTCGGGGGAAGGAGACGGGCACAGCCCGCAGTGCCGCGCTGCCTTCCCCGCGCCTCCGTCCCAGCAGGACCTGCAGGAAGCAGAGCGGTTCAGCAGAAAGGCAGCACAGGCCGCGAGGGATCTGACCCGAGCGGAAGCGGAGATCGAGCTCCTGCAGAACCTCCTCAGGGAGAGAGAGGAGCAGGTCAGTGCTGGGACTCCGTGAGACCACCTCCTCCTCGGGTCCTTCTCAGTTCCTGAGCGGTTGAGTTGCGGTGGGGCCTCTAAAGTCTTTTGAGGTCCCGTCAGCAGTCAGGCAGCACTGCATCCCCTGCTGTGTGCCGGGCATTGCACGGTTTAAGTGTGCGGAGTAACGGGGCTCCTCACTAGTGAAGTAGGCGTGAAAAGTCAGAGGATCGAAAGTCATGCTGCAAGGAAGAGTGTGTCCGGAGGAGACTCACGGGCAGCTTCTCGTGTGCGGTTTTTTAATAGCTTCAGACTGAGGTGGAGAAAGTAGAGGTGGGCGCCCGAGGAGCAAGCTCACAGGTGCTGGAAATCGAGAAGCTGAATGAGACCATGGAGAAACAGAGGAGAGAGATCGCGAGGCTGCGGAACTTACTGGACCTCACCGGGGCTGGTACAGTACTGGGCTTTGGTTTTAAAATCAGATCCTTCTGTTGGTTTTTTCCCTTTAGCAGATTTATTTGTTACCAATCAAGCCCATGCTTGTTTATAGAGCTGTGAAAATTAGCTTAATAAATAAAGAACTTTTCCCAATGTATGTAAGTGCAGTATCAATGGACTTGATTACAAAGAGAGAAGAGATTCATTTTTGTATTTTCAAAAAAAAGAATGTTTACAAATCTGCTGCTTTCTCTGGCTCGCTGTCTAAGTGAACAGCAGTGGGCGCATCTGTCCTCTGCAAGTGCAGCAAACGCTTACTACCGAAGGGCAGCTGTGAGAAGCCGGGCCATTGGCTCTCGTGGGATCGCTTTTGTATTTTGAGAGAGAAAGGGAGTAGACGATCTCATGCCCAGCTCATGGAATGACTTTCCTTTACAGATAACAGAGGAGGCATTGAAAATATTTTGGAAGAAATTGCTGAGCTCCGACGTGAAGTTTCTTTCCAGAACGATCACATCAGCAGCATGGCAGATCCTTTCAGAAGACGAGGCTATTGGTGCTTCATGCCACCACCACCGTCATCCAAAGTAGGGAGTCTGTGTTGTTGGAAATATACACTAAGTTTTCTTTAAGGAAATGTAGTAGAGCTGCCCCCCGTACATCTGGGATCAGGAGTCAGGAACAACATATCTAGGCCGAGCCGCGCGTTGCGGTTCTGAAGTGTCTATGCTGAGAGGGAGATCGGGCATTCCCAGGGAACGTGGCTGCTGAGAAGGAGATCGGGCATTCCCAGGGAGCGTGGCAGAGAAGGAGATCGGGCATTCCCAGGGAACGTGGCTGCTGAGAAGGAGATCGGGCATTCCCAGGGAGCGTGGCAGAGAAGGAGATCGGGCATTCCCAGGGAACGTGGCTGCTGAGAAGGAGATCGGGCATTCCCAGGGAGCGTGGCAGAGAAGGAGATCGGGCATTCCCAGGGAACGTGGCTGAGAGGGAGGTCGGGCATTCCCAAGGAGCGTGGCAGAGAAGGAGATCGGGCATTCCCAGGAACGTGGCAGCTGCCCACTCGTGCTCAGGGGTATGTGGTGGGGTCCTGGAGTAAGGATCCTGTAAGGGAAGTAAAGAGACTTGAGCCCAGAGAGCCTGCTGAAACTGTTGAAAAGGGCAGTAGAGTTATACAGAGGCCGAGACAGAAAACCAGGCACCTGGATTTCATTTCCCTTTAACAGACACTCATTCATTACTTACTGAGGTCTAGGTCAAGTGCAAGACTGTGGTGGGAAGCCATGGTGAACGATACAGCCCCTGCCCTCCCAGAGCTCATGAGCTGGGGAGGAACGCAGTTACACCAGTGTAATTACAAAACGGTGACACACGCGTGCCAGTAGACCAGACGCCTCTGCCCCTGTTGCAGAGAATTACAGATCCGTCTCCTGGGAATGTTTAGGAAAGAAGCCTTCACACGCAGGGGCGTGAAGTGAGCGCTAAGCAGCCCTCACAGGATGTGCCCTCAGGAGCGAGGGGACAGCCCGCGAGGACGAGAAGCGTCGGGTTCGCCACGGCAGGTGGCCTTGCGGGGCTTGAGGGTGGGATGGGAACAGTGAAAGGCAAAGTAGATTGGGGCCATGAATTTTTTTTTATGGGACTTCAAAATCCCTTACACTGAATTACGTAGGCCTTGGGAAGCGGCGGTTGTGTGTGCTGTGATCGGAGCCCTAGTTCGGAGGAACAATCTGGCGGAGTGTGAGGCTAGGCTTGCGTTGTGGGAGCAGCTCTCTGTGGGGCTGTTTGAACTCATTTGAGTGAAGGATGGAAGAGGCTAGAGCCCAGGAGCTGGAGGAGAGGAGGGCTGAGGGGTGTTCAGTGGGCACAGAGTGAAGGTTTGTGGCCTGAATGTGGGAAGGAAGGAGAGGCTCTCCAGAGCCGAGAGCAATATCCTGCTGGAATCCGCTACAGCGGAGTCAGGGAAAGCAGCGCTCACCCGCGGGCCCAGGGCCGTGTGGACTTGCTCAGAACCCCAGGGGCAGGAGCGAAGGTCCTCCTCCCAGATCTCTCGGGAAGCCAGACGTCTTGGCACAGCCAGGGCCACAGGTGGAAGCAGCGTAGGTTAGAGCAGAGCCCGAGCTGGCTGAGGGTTTGGAGGGTCGACCTGCAACCGGGAAGGAGAAGGAGCATAACAGTCGAGCTCTAAGGCTGGGCCCGGTCCCCAGCGCCGCAGGAGACGGAGACCCCAGGCAGCCTGGAAGGCACCTGCTTTGCGTGATCTCACCGCAAGGAGAGAGGCCGCTAGGAAGGATGGGTGCGGGAGCCAGGAGGCTGCCACCTGTGCGGGCTATGTGGCCGTGTGCCCACGCCTCACACCTCCCTGTGAGAATGGGAGCTGTGATGCAGCAGGAGAGACCAGCTCTAGGTCGGCTTTGCTGCGGACTTGGATCTTCTCCACGTCAGTCTTCTCATTTTATGCTGTGCGCATCTGTCATTTGCATAGGTTTCCAGCCATAGTTCCCAGGCCACTAAGGACTCTGGTGTCGGGCTGAAGTATGCAGCCTCAACTCCTATTAGAAAACCGCAGCAGGACGGGAAGGAAGACGGTGCCCCTCCAGCTGCCTCGGGATACTGGGTTTATTCTCCCATCAGGAGCGGGTTACATAAATCGTTTCCAAATACAGGTAAGTCAGATCACATCCGGGAAGTCGCATTTCTCTTGCCTTAGTGACTTTTGGTCCCCTGAGATCCATAAAGTACAGTCCAGTCTCTTCGCTCGCTCGGGAGGCCCTCTGTGGCCTGGTCTTGGCCAGGGGCCCCCTCGCCTCCCTTCCCACCTCTCTCCTGCCGTCAGCCACGCCCAGCTGCATGCTGTGTTTCTCACACCTCCGTGTTTGAGCCCCTCTGTTCAGAATGTTCTACTCTTCTCTCCCAAACTATTCCTGCTCATCATGACTTCAGCAAGACCCAGGTCCTCAAAAAGCACTCTCTGGACCCTCCCTCCTCACTGCCTTACCCGGGCACGCTGAGCAGCTCACCTGTGCTCCTGGAACGTGGCGGTTTACATCCTTGTTTCAGGGTTAGCGAACAAGGTAGTTACTGCAACAGAAATGAAGTGTTGCAGATCTGCCTTCCAGAGGGAAGAGTCGGGCCTGGGGTGAATCCCAGCTCTTTCACTAAGTAGCTGTGTCATACTAGGCAAATTATTTAGCTGCTGTCAGAGTGTTAATCTGTAAAATGGGAATATTACATTCTGAGAATTTGTTCATTCAGGAAATGGAGTGCCTGCTGTGTACTTGGTTCTCTGTCATCAGTGATAAACACAGCTAGTTCTGGCTTCCTGGAGAGAGAAGCGAGCAGACCCCCACCGAGAGAGGCCGTGTGCCCTGGCTGTGGTGGAGCTGGGCACTGTGGGTCTCCTAGCCCTTCTCCGCTGGCCTCATGTAGCACGAAGCAGGCACCCAGGTGTTACTCAATGATGAATGAATGAAGACAGAGGAAAAGCAAACCAATGGCTAGGTGTCGGAGAAACTCGAGTTCACCTGGTGGAAAGCATTGGAATCCCTGTTTTGATCCACTTTTCAAAACTGCTTTTGACCTTTTTTACAGAATTTTGTTTTTGCATCTCTGATATCTTGGCCTGAATGCTGCTGTTCTCTGCTAAGTGTGTTTACCTAGTAAGCCACGGGAATAAGACATGCTCCTGTGTTTCTGTTTGAAGATGCAGACAGTGGAGGAGAGAGCCGGGAGGAGAGCGAGCCGGATGACCGCGACGACCGCCCGTTTGTCCCTCCGCCCGGATACATGATGTACACCGTGTTCCCCGACGGCTCTCCTGTACCGCAGGGCATGGCCCTCTCCGCACCGCCCCCTCCCTTGCCCAGCAGTAGCCGACCTCTCACCCCTGGCACTGTTGTGTATGGCCCGCCCCCTGCCGGTGCCCCCATTGTATACGGGCCCCCACCCCCCAGCTTCTCCGTCCCCCTCATCCCAGTGGGCGTGCCGCACTGCAGCGTCCCGGAGCACCATGCCTTAGTAAGTGGGGAGACGTGCGGGCCCGGTCCACCCTGCTTCCCTGGGGCCCGCCTCAGAGTCTCCGTCCCAGAAGTGTGCTTTTAAGGCTGATGTGTGGAACCTAGCAAACATTCTCTTATTAAAATACTGTTCTGGTCAGAAGTTAGGGTGCCAGATCACTTTGGGGTCCTAGTTTAACCATTTTATAACAAAAGTGCTTTCCGCCCAGAAATGAGCCGTTTTAAGGAAGGCTCGTTCTGTGTGTGTGTTGATGAGTTCTGTATGAGTGTGTATGCACAGGCGTGTGCTTGCTCGGTCACTGCAGTTGTGTCTGACTCTGCAACCTGGCACATGCATGTGCCTGCCTGTACTTGTGCACACGTGTAGACGTGTGTTTACGTGTAAACACGTGTAACAGCAGCACACAGTAAGGCTTTGCTGGGGATCATCCTCGGCGGTGAGATTAGTGATTATTCTTTCTTTTCGTGGTCCTCTTCTTCTTGTGCCCATAATTTTGTATTCTGGTTTTCCTACTCAATGTTACAAGCATTTTCCCCATGGTTTTCGTAGACATTTTCAAGCAGTATTTTAATGACCGCATAACACTTCTGTATTTGTAGGCAGTGTAGTTTGTTTAACTTTGTATAAATTTTACTGTATTTCATATTTTTCCTCTAGGCTAAATTCAAGAAATGATTCCTTCCTAGTCCCTAGCTTACTTTTCAAGCTTTTGGCACTAAAGAAATAAAACACATTACAAGTACCTCCTTCAAACTCAGGACGCCTGGATCCTGATGTTTTCCTGAGCTCTTGATTTTTCCCTTTTCCTCTCAGCAAACTGAGAGGAAGATAAAGGATTCGGGTGCCTGGGTGTGAAGCCACTGGCCCAGTTTTGATCGGTCAGCCTGGTTCCTGAGCTGTGGGTGTTCACGTGGTTGAATGGGCATTACTCTTGTTAACCTGCAGCGCTCTAGTGCACGCTGTTCTTGTAACAGTTCTGTTCGCTCAGCATTTGTTAATCTCTTAGGCTGGCTCTTTCACCCTCCATAGTACCCAGCTGTTTATATGGTCCCCAGGTATGCCTTCATATCTCCTGTATTTGTACATTACTTCTTCGGCTTAGATATTTCCTATTTCATTTGTTCTTCAAAACCAAGCAGAGCACCTCTTCCTCTAAGTAGGGTTCTCAGCCCACTCCCCTCCCATGTGTCCAGAGGAGGGGAGACGTGTACGTCTGTGTCTCTGTCTGATGCTGAACTCTGGGACCAGACAGTACCCACAGGAGGTGCCTGCTGACTGCTTATCAGGCAACCATAGCTGGGCTGGTGGAAGAGTTGTAGAATCTGTTGGTCCGTCCATTTTATCTATGACGGTGAAGACACTGGCTTGACTTAATTTTTCTTTTCAAACTGAAGTCTTAGGAAGCTGCCACTATTTTCAGGGCATAGATGCCACTTAAACCACAGTTCATTTCAGTTTGGGGCAGGAAAAAGGGGAAATGACCTCATGTGATATTTCAGTATTGCATTTTTTTCTTTATTCAGGAGAATGAGGTTTCTAGATTGGAAGACATAATACAGCATTTAAAATCGAAGAAGCAGGAACAGAGGATCCGAGTATCCAAGCGGCAGTCTGAGAAAGAAACTGAAGAGCTGCACCGTGACATTGATGAACTTTTGCGAGAGAAGAAAGACTTAGAGCGTGAAGTAGAAGAATTGCATAGAACCATCCAGAAGCATCAGCAGCGAAAGTAATTATTAGCCATTTTATTTTTATGATTCAGATGAATTAGTTCATTAAGGTAACCAAAATCAGTGTTGTCCGGTAGCACTTTCGGTGATCTTGGGAATGTTCTAGATCTGTCCCGTCCAGAACAGTAGCCTTAGCCATGTGTGGTTGTTGAGCACTTGAAATGTGGCTAATGAAACTGGGGAACAGAACTGAACTGAATAGCCGCGTGGTGATCTAAGCTCTGTGGCCGATAGTCCCAGTCAGCGTCTCTCGTGGTCGCTCTTGGAGAGTGGCCCTCCCTCCCCGCCCTCCTGGCTGCAGGCTCGCCAGCTGCCTCTGCATTCCCCTTTCTGTCCACTCCCCCAGGCGTCCAGCTGCTCTCCAAGCCTCGCTGACGCCATGCACAAAGGGCTCTCGTGCTGGCCCCCTGCTTCGTCTTCACTGCCCTGGCCTTTAGGCCCTCTTACCCTAGGTCAGCTTCTCCAGGTCTAGTCTCTGTCGCTCTGTCCCACGCTCAACGTGGCTGCAGCCCTGGCTGTGCGCGCCCCGTGCGGCGCTCATTCCCACCAGCGGGCACACTGCTCTCCCGGCCCTGCACCCTGCCTGCCTCTCTCGTCTTTCTCTTCCCACACGGTGCGTGCTGTGGCCCTGCGCGCTTCGCTGCGGTTTCCCTGAACAACATCCTTCCTCCTGCCTCCCCAGCTTTGCATGCACTGGCCTCTGCCTGCCGTGGCTTCCCCACCTGCCCCACACAACTCCAGTGTGTCTCTCCAGGTGAAGGTCAGGGATCCCCTCTGATGTAAGAGGTTTCTCACCTCAGGCTCCCACAATTACGAGTTGGCAACATTGGGCACAGTGCTGTTCGTACTGTGTTGTGAGATACCCAGGAGGGCAGGCACGGGGCCTCCCTCTCTGTGCCCCAGTGTCTGGCATGGTGTTCGTTAGCTAAGGCAGCGTCTGCCGCGAGGGTCAGTTACACAGAGGCCCATCTTCTGCACTGACCGCGAATTGTGACAGCTCCTCAGCTTTTGTCCATTTAGCCAGACTGGCCCATGTGCCAGGGTTGGGGGAAGACCTGCGGAGGCCTTGAGGTGGGAAAGATACGGCCTCTGCCTTCTAGGAGCAAACGCAAGAGTGACTAACCGACCTGGCGGGAAAAAGCAGGGGCCACCGAGAGAGGTTTGGGGCTAGGTGTTTGAAGGCCTATGGGATGGTGATTTCATTTGCGTAGGTGCATATGAGGGGCTGAAGGTTCTGAGGGGATGTAGGCCAGTGGGACAGCCAGTTCTTTTCCCAGTTATAAAAATAAATTATTTGGGAAATTTGGATAACACAAAAATGGTCAAAGAAGAAAGTAAGAATTGTCTGTATTCATTTAAAGACAAACTGTTAATATGTTGTTTATTTTCATGTTTTCCTGTATAGATAGTCCCATTTTCAAGCAATTTTGACTTTAGCCTTGCATTACTAAGTCCTGTTTTATGCTTTTTGATTTGTCAGATATTGTCACTATAATTTCACTATAGCAGATATTATAGAATAATTCTGAGGGAAATGGATGGTGGTCTTGGGAGTGGCTCGCTCTATTTTTATGCCACAGAAGAACTGAAGTACCAGCATTGTCTTGACTGTTGATTAAAAAAAATAAACTACTTTATATTTAAAAGGACAAAACAGCAGCATCATACATTATAGATACTATTCACTTATTGTCAGCAATATGCCAGGTTGAGTAGAAATATGGTAACATAACCTTGAACTTAGATATACTTAGACCTGAACCAAGGTAAACATAGGCCTTGAGCTTAATCAGATGTAGCTGTCTGTCCCATCCCTTCTCGTATTAGAAAGTTAGTATGGAGGCTATAGGTATTGATATGGTCACATTTAAAATCTCTCTCTGTTTGTGTATGTGAATTTTTTTAGAGACTTCATTGATGGAAATGTTGAGAGTCTTATGAATGAGCTAGAAATAGAAAAATCACTCAAGCACCATGAAGATATCGTAGATGAAATTGAGTGCATCGAGAAGACTCTCCTGAAACGTCGAGCAGAGCTCAGGGAGGCTGACCGGCTGCTGGCGGAAGCTGAGAGTGAACTTTCGTGCACAACAGAGAAAGTATGTGCTGCTGCGCCTGGGTGGAGGTGGTGACTCTCATCCGCAGGGCGGGTTAGAGAGGACCTGTAAGAGCGTATATGCTGCTGCGCCTGGGTGGAGGTGGTGACTCTCACCCGCAGGACCTGTAAGAGCTCAGTCGTCAGTCAGGCTGCACTCTGCTGGTTAAGGAGCTGCAAGGATCTGGGCAAGTCACTTAAGTCTCCAAGCGTTGCTTTCCTCAACTGTAAATCGGGCTAAGAGAACCTAAGCTGGGGGACTTCCCTGGTGGTCCATTGGTTAAGAATCCGCCTTCCAGGGCAGGGGACACAGGTTCAATTCCTGATCAGGGAGCTAAGATCCAACATGCTGCGTGGCGACAGAGCCCGCCCGCGGCACCTGCTGCACTTCAGTGCAGACCTGGCCCAGCGAGCACAGACCACCAGGCTGCTCTGGATGAATGAGGTGAAGTCGAGTATTCAGAGCTCCTGAAAGTCAGTCAGTTCCTAACACACCCCACCTTCTTATCCTGTGTGTATTTTAAAAATTACTTGGCCTATAATGTTTGTTAAGTAGGTTAATCTTACATTCTTATGAAATCACAGTGGACCTCACGGTCAGACTCTTGGTTATTCTCCAAGTTGACAGTTGATGTGAAATCAAGTGCTTTTTGCCCTGAGGTAATATTCTTGAGACTTAAACACAGAGTAATTTGGGGAGAGAAAGGAACTGCCTCTTACTGAGCCCCTGTTAGGCCACACATTGGCCGTTTTAGAAATACCTCTTCGTTTAACTTTCCTGGCAACCCTGTTAGATGGTCGTTAGCCCGGTTCACAGATGTAACCTGGTCTTGGTCACGTGGCTGAAGTCCGGCCTCACCCAAAGAGCTTTCTAGCTAGATGGGAATTCCAGGGTTAAAAAAAGTCCCTTATCCATATGGGGCACCTCAGGAACTGCTGTTTTTACGTTGTTGTTTCAACATGGACCAGTTTGAATGGATGGGAGTCTGTTGCCCAGGAGCTGAAATGAAGGGTTTATGGATGTAGCTCTGAGTGGTGGCGTTTTGAGAATGGAAAATGTCCCCATCTTCTTTCCAGAGGGTCAGCTGCCTCTTGTGCCGTATGTAGATCGCTGTGAGAGCAGATAGGTATGAGCAGGACCAGAGAAAGTCTGGTGGTGGTGTGTAAAAGATTACTGAGACCGGTAGTCGGCAGAGAGAGGAAGTGAACCGAGGTTCAGACTGATAAGCTTCTCACTCTCATCCTCCCAAGATGACTCAGGGAGGCAGCTTGCTCAGGAGGAAGAGGAAGGAGAAAGTGCGTCTTGTAGGGAATGTGCCAGACTTGTTAAAACCTGACATACTCGGAGGTGAAAAGCTGCTTGGAGACGTGCTGGCTTCCCACAGTGGGAAATGAGTTTTGTCCGTGGCTTGCTGATGAATCTGGTCGAAACTGGCTGTCCAGAGTGGAACGCCTTGTGGTGAAATATTCAGCACCTCGGGAGCAGCCAGACCCTCTTGCGTCCACAGAGTGTTGACCAGATGAACTTCACTACAGACGTCTCTGACTTGTGTGCAACTGCAGTGCAAAGTGTCTCGCTGAACAGTGAGCCGCTGCTCAGCCAAGTGCTAGCGATGCTCTTTTTTTGGATCTCTCATGGCATTGTTTTTAAGCCTCTTATTTTAGACAGAAAAAGAAACCAAGCTGATAGGGAAAAAAAAATGCTATTTTTGCCAAATCTTGTATAGGAAGGTTTTGAAATACTTCAGAAGTATTAAATATTTGATTCCCAGTAATAATTAAATTATCCTTAGAGTAATGGAATTTCACTTAGGATCATATCGAGAGCACAGGCGGAGTCTCTAGGAACGCCCGTGGTGGTCCAGCGGCTGAGAATCCGCCTGCCAGTGAGTGAGACGCAGGTGCGGCCCCTGACCCAGGAGGATTCCAGGTGCCGCCCCCGCTGAGCCCAGCCCTGGCGCCCGGGCTCCGCAGCAAGGGAAGCCGAGGCGTGAGGGGCCTGCAGCTGGGACTGGGGAGCAGCCCCGCTCACCGTGGCCGCGGGAAGCTCACGCGCAGCCGTGGAGACCATCTCAGCAAAGATAAATTCATAACCTTATCAACAGAAAGATGTCTGTGGAGGGGATTTGGTAAAATAACGTCTTTGCCACTTAATTGGGTAGCTATTTGTTCACTTTTTTCTTCTCTTAAAAAAAATTTTTGGGGGGGTGGTTGTTTTGGTTTAGATAATTTTTAAGTGAAAAAAATAACAATAGTACAGACTATTTTTAAATAGAAGATCATCTACCATCTCACCACCCTCAAATTACTATTTTTAATTTTGCAAAACCTTTTTATTTGTTGACAAGATACAGTTTTATATAGTCGCTCTTATAGTGCTTGTACCACTTAAAATTTATTTTTTCCAGTTGACATTTTATCATTAACATTCTTCCATGTTACTACCTTGTCATCTTATTTTAAAGACTATGCAATATTCCATTGTGTTGATGCGTTATCACTTACCGAATCAATTATTTGTCAAGTCTTAAATTATCTCAGTATGCAGTGGTCAGTTTTATATAGCAGTTCTTCTGAATTCTTTTCTGAGAACTGGCAGGTGAAAGTGAATGAAAATTTTTATCATTTTTTCGGTATTGTTGTTTTCCAAGAGTTGTACCAAGTTACAATACCAATAGCTGTAAGAGAATATGGCAGCTGAATTGCTTTTAATGACAGTTTCTTTTCTAGACAAAAAATGCTGTTGAAAAGTTCACTGATGCTAAGAGGAATTTGTTGCAAACTGAGAAAGATGCTGAGGAGTTAGAAAGGAGAGCTCAAGAAACAGCTGTTAACCTTGTCAAAGCTGATCAGCAGCTCAGGTGGGCAGACTCGCTCGGCCACTGATACACCAAGTGAGATGAATGGGAAGTTTGATTCTGAGAGGATGGTAATTGCTTTAGGATAACAGCACATCACGTCAAGTCTAAGGAGTCTGGGGGAAATAAGCGGTGTGTTTCAGACTGTTGCAGGCTGACACGAAGGGTTTGGAGCAGCACAAAACCGAGCAAGAGGAGATCTTGAAAGAGATAAACAAGGTTGTTGCAGCAAAAGACTCAGACTTCCAGTGTTTGAACAAGAAGAAGGAGAGACTAACAGAAGAGTAAGTCGGCCTCTGCCTGGCTTCGCGGGGCCTCGCCCGGTGAGGGCTTCGCGGGGCCTCGCCCGGCGAGTTCAGTCACCGGGCTCCTGGGGCTCGGTCTCCCTGCCGGTTTGCTCTAGTGCTGCTGGTGCTTTGCAGGCTGCAGAAGCTGCAGAAAGACATCGAGGCCGCAGAACGCGCTGAGGATCGTCACCTGCGGGTCCTGAAGGAGTCGGAGGCCCTCCTGCAGGCCAAGAGAGCAGAGCTGGGCGAGCTGAAGAGCCAGGTATGGCGGCAGCCACCTTGGAAACCAGCCCGTGCTGCTGGGAAGCCGCCATTCGTGTTGCGATTATGAAAATGACATGTGTTTGATTGTGGAAAAAACTGGAAAATACCTAGTAAGCACGATTGAGGCTGTATGTCCTAGTGGATAGGGATAGAGTCCAACCCAAATTTGAATCTCAACTCAAAACATTATCTTATTGAATGAGTGAGTCTCAAAACACAATCTGTTCGGAGGTCATTTATGTTGAATGTGTGTACAAATATTTGTGCTTGAATTTTCAGTCTCTGCCAAAGTGCAGACATGGCATCTGATAAGGGAGGGCAGTGAGTGTTGTCTGCTTATTCCTTTCACGTGTCCGCCTTTTCTGCTTTTCTGTAACTGAATAGGTATTGCCCTTAAAAGTGTAAGTTTTAAATTTACAAGACGAGTAAATTTCTCAAATCCCTGCCTAACTTTCATGAGCAGGGTGGTGTCAGTTGGAGTGAAGCACAGATAGAGAAGTTCCTTCAGAACCGTAACCTGAGGGATGGCCGCTGTTGTGTCCGTGTCACTGTTTCCGCTGTGCTTGAGTGAGCTCGGGGCCTTTGTTAGGCACATCACGCCTGCGTTCCCCAGCCCGGCCTTTCTGACTCTGGCAGCTAAGACAGCTAAAATCAGACTGCCACCCCCACACGGCATTTGGCTGGACGAAGCCTGCCCCCCTCAGCGCTCTGTCGAGCTGCGTGTTCTCTCCCTCTCGAATGCAGGTGGCGAGTCAGCAGCAGAGATGGCCGCCTTGGACCAACAGCTGGGGCATAAGAAGGAGGAGCTGCACCTGCTCCAGGGGAGCACGGCCCAGGCCGGAGCTGACCTTCAGGAAGCGCTGAGGCTGGGGGAGACTGAGGTGGCCGAGAAGTGCGGCCACATCAGGGTGTGTCTCTCGGGGCTTTCTAAGAGCCTGTGACTCTCTCGATTTATTTCCAGATGTTTCCGGCGGTCCCCCCAAGATGCAGACGTGAATCCCGGAGGCTCGCCGCCTGCCCCGCCAGCTTGCTGGCCTCCAGCCGCGGGGGCTGCCGTGTGCCGCTGGCCCTCCGTGTCTTCTGGGCACGCCTGAGGGCTTCTGCCCTGTGTTTCTCATGCTCTTTCTTCAGCACTTTCCTTTCTGGGGATGCCCAGATCTGGCCTGGTTGGCATAGTTCAGCCTCATGCCACTAAGGGACTTCCCCAGCTTTTCCTGGAAGCGATTTGTCTTGCTTCTGAGTCGGTAACGCTCTGCACATTTCCTGCAGAACCTTAGCCTTTCTTGATCGTGCTTCTGTTCCTGGCCTGCCTTCTCCAGAAGGTGCCAACAGCCGCTGGAGGGCAGGAGATGGACCTGAATCAGCCTTTGCTCTGTAACAGACAGCCTTGCCCATAATAATAATTGCATATACACTTTAAATGTAGATATTATATTGATTTTTTACTTCTATTATACTAAAGTATGTTAGTGTAAATACAGTGCTATTCTTAATGTAAAACAGAAAGATGAGCTTGTTTTCAAATGAGAATTTATATGTGAGACAGTTAATAACAGAATTGATTTTAAAGTATATTCTGTTCATAACTTGGTAGAGGTAGGTTGACCTTTTTCTTTTTTTCTTTGCATAGGAACTAAAAGGTCTTCTAGAAGAACTGAGCTTTCAGAAAGGAGAACTGAATGTCCAGATTAGTGAGAAAAAAAATCAGCTTTCACTTATAAAGCAAGAAATTGAAAAAGAGGAAGAAAATCTTCAGATAGTTTTAGGGCAGATGTCTAAACATAAAACTGGTAAGTTTAAAGTTTAACCTTATTCCTAATCAAAGAAAAGCAGATTATAAATGGAATATTTAACTGAAAGCAAAATTTTCATTGCTATCAGAGTGTGATGAAAGAAGATCGCTTATAGGCTGTTGATTGAATTATAAAATGAAACAACCTCCCAGTGTCTTAAACTCTTAAAATACACAGCTGTTAAACTTACTGGGCAGCCATTTCTATTTATCTAGAGAGGGCAAGCATTTATGCACATCACAGCAATATTTATTTCTCTTTTTCAGTTTTATTAAATAAGCCTTAATTTCCTTGTTTAACAAATTAAGCTGAGTTACTTACAGTAGAATTTATAATAACAAAATTTGGAAACAAATGACCGATTTAAAAACCGTATTTTAGCATTTGATGACATGCAAAAATACTGATAAGAGTGAAAACAGTAGATAAAAACTAAACATTGAATGTAGTCGTAACTTGTTTTAAAAAATCCATGTGTGGGGACTTCCCTGGCTGTCCAGCAACTGAGACTTCACCTTCCAGTGCAGAGGGCGCAGGGTCACGCCTCACAGCTGAAAAACCAAAACATGAATGAGAAGCAGTGTTGTAGCAAATTCAATAGAGACTTTAAAAATGGTCCACATCAAAAAAACTTTTTAAAAAAGACTATTTAAGTCTTAAGTGAAATGAAAGTCACTCAATTGTGTCCAACTCATTTTGACCCCATAGACTGTAGCCTGCCAGGCTCCTCTGTTGTTGGAATTCTCCAAACAAGAATACTAGAGTGGGCTGCCATTCCCTTCTCCAGGGGATCTTCCTGACCCAGGGATCCAACCTGGGTCTCCCACAATGCAGGCAGTTTTTTTTTAATTGTCTGAGCCACCAAAATACTAAAAAAATGAAATGTGTGTGGGGTGTGTCTGTGCGCACATAAGCTCCTGGAAGGAAGTTATCAAAGTGGGGTTGCAGCAGTGATCACCTTTGGATGGCAGGATGATGATGGGGTTTACTTTTTTTCTTTTATACTTTTTAAAATTTTCTATAATGAACAAATATTCTTATAATCAGAAAAAGTCATGAATATTTAGAAATCTATATTTCAAAGGACAAAAGAATTAATATATAAATTTCAGCTGATATAGGTTAAAGTTTCTCTGTTTGATTTAAATTCTTTTAGGTAGGGTAAGTTCTTTGAGAACTAGATCTTTTTTGAATATTTGTTTAAATTTTTTCAGCAAATTAATGTTTAGCAATACTTTTAAAGGATTTTTTCATTCAAAATGCAATTAATTAGCTCCATTAATTCAGCACAACAAATATGTATTTTATTATCTATTGTTATATCAGCCAATAGCATTATTTCTGTTTCATTTTGTAAATGTTTCCACATTCAATTAATAGCCTGGACCATGCTTTGTTTCTGTTAGAACTTAAGAATATTCTGGACATGTTGCAACTTGAAAACAATGAGCTGCAAGCTTTGAAGCTACAGCATGACCAGAAGATGTCTGAGCTGGAGAAGACTCAGGTTGAAGTGCTGGAGGTAACACAGAGGCCTTTTCCTGGCGGCAGACCACGCAGCCCGGCTCCGCGGGCACGGCTGAGCCCTCTCTTACCTTCTTCAGGAGAAGCTGGAGCTGGAGAATCTGCAGCAGACAGCCCTGCGACAGAAAGGGGAGATCGAGAGGCAGAAGCAGCTCTTGGAGAGGGACAAGCGGGAGACCCAGCGGCTCAGCGCTGAGACCCGGGCACTGCAGCTGTGTGTGGAGTCTCTGTGCAAACAGAAGGAAGATCTCAAGGAGAAATGTGACAGCTGGGAGAAGAAGCTGGCACAGACCAAACGGTGAGAGCGGGAACGACTGAGCCTGCGAGGCCCCTTCTGGAAGGCTAAAGCATTATAGACGCACTGTTTAAAAAATTGGAAAAGGCAAAAACAAAAAATACAAAATACACCACAAACTCAGTATCATAGTACAATTCAGCAGTAGCATTTTGGGATGATTTTTCCTTTTAGGCTTTTTTTTCCTCCCTTAAAGCATTTGTTTTAATAACTTGTGATTTAAGTAAAATAGTATATGCTTGGAATATGTGACTCAGTGGAGAAATATACCTTATGGGTAGGAAGGCCCAATATTAACCCATTGTTAAGATTCAGTTCTCCTCAGATTGATCTGTAGATTCAAAACAATCACAATTAAAATCCCAACAGACTTTTAAAATAGAAATTGGCCATCTGATTCTGAAATTCATATTGAGATGCAGAGGACCTAGAATATAAAACTTTTTAGATATGACACCAAAACAACTTTAGCAAAGAATAAAAGTTTAGAGCTAAAACTATGTAATTTTAAGACAAAACACAGCCGTGATAATAAAAAACACTGCAGTATTGGCATGAAGATAGGGAGACAGGTCAATGCAACAGAACAGAAAGTCTGCAAGTAAACTCACAGAATATGCACATCTGATTCTTACAAAGATGCGAAATAGAGAAGAGATGGTTTTTCAAAATATGTGGCTAAAAGCACTGCGAAAAAATGAGCCTTGGTCTATACTCACACTAAGTGTAAAAGTTAACTTAGAATGGATCAGAAACAAATGGAAACCCAAAATATAAAACTTGTAAGGGCCTTGGGTCAGGCAAAAATTCCTTAGATAAGACCCTGAAAGCATGATCCATAAAAAAGTAAATTGATAAAATTGAACTTCATCAAAGTTTAAAATTTCTGTTTCTTGAGAATTCCCTGGTGATCCAGTGGTTCCATGTTTTCACTGCCAAGAGGGCAAGTTCAGTCCCTTATTGTAGAACTAAGATCCCACAAGCTGCACAGTGTGGCTGGAAAAAAAATTGTTTTGCAAAAGACACCGCTGCTGCTGCTGAGTCACTTCAGTCGTGTCCGACTCTGTGAGACCCCATAGATGGCAGCCCACCAGGCTCCCCCATCCCTGGGATTCTCCAGGCAAGAACACTGGAGTGGGTTGCCATTTCCTTCTCCAATGCATGAAAGTGAAAAGTAAAAGTGAAGTCACTCAGTCGTGTCCGACCCTTAGCGACCCCAGCGCACCAGGTTCCTCCGTCCATGGGATTTTCCAGGCAAGAGTACTGGAGCTGGGTGCCATTGCCTTCTCTGTAAAAGACACTATTGAGACAATAAAAAGACATCTCAGACTGGGAGAGAAGTCTTTGCAACTGTGTATGTGATGAAGGACTTGTACCCAGGATGTATGTACATAGATAACGAACTCTCAAAACTCAGTAATTCGAAAATGAAGAACCCACTTTTCAAACAGGCAGAAATTAGAACATTTTGTTTCAGAAAATAGATGAGGGGCTCCCTGCTGGATTCCGTCCTGCGCTCCTGCTGGTTTCAACAGCAGTCGTTTAATCCCGTCCGGCCTCTCTCCCACATGAGTGCGTGCCACCAACCCGTGGAGGATTCAGTGGGCGTGGACATGAGCCCCTTGAGGCCCCGGGACTATGTTTTTGGTTGTGAACTAAAGGCTGACAGAGATGATCACTTCAAGGTGGATAATGATGAAAATGAGCACCAGTTATCTTTAAGAACGATCAGTTCAGGGGCCGGAGCAAAGGATGAGCTACACATTGTTGAAGCAGAGGCAGTGGATTATGGAGGCATCCAATTAAAGCAACACTGGCAACTTTGAAACTGTCTGTACAACCAGCAGCTTCTCTTGGGGGCTTTGGAATGACACCACCTGTGGTCTTGCGGTTGAAGTGTGGTTCAGGGCCTGTGCATATCAGAGGACAGCACTTAGCAGCTGTGGAGGAAGAGGCAGGCTCAGAAGGAGAGGAGGAGGAGGAGGTGAAACTCCTAAGTGTATCTGGAAAGCGTTCTGCCCCTGGAAGTGGTAGCAAGGTTCCCCAGAAAAAAGTGAAGCTTGCTGCTGATGAAGATGAAGATGATGACGATGATGACGATGATGATGATTTTGATGAGGAAGTTGAAGAAAAAGCTCCATTAAAGAAATCTGTACGAGACACTCCAGCCAAAATGCATAAAAATCAAACCAAAACAGAAAAGACTCAAAACCGTCAACACCAAGATCAAAAAGGTCAAGAATCCTTCCAAAAACAGGAAAAAGCACCTAAAACACTGAAAGACATTGAAGCAAAAATGCAAGCAAGTATAGAAAAAGGTGGTTCCCTTCCCAAAGTGGAAGCCAAGTTTATCAACTATGTGAAGAATTGTTTCCGGATGCCTGACCAGGAGGCTATTCAAGATCTCTGGCAGTGGAGGAAGCCTCTTTAAGAAAATAGTTTAACAGTTTGTTAGAAATTTTCCATCTTATTTCATTTCTGTAACAGTTGATATCTGGCTGTCCTTTTTATAATGCAGAGTGAGAACTTTCCCTGCCGTGTCTCATAAATGTTGTCCACGTTCCATTGCCAAGAATGTGTTGTCCAAAATGCCTGTTTAGTTTTTAAAGATGGAACTCCCCCCTTTGCCTGGTTTTAAGTATGTATGAAATGTTATGACAGGAACAGTAGTAGTGGTGGCCAGACAGGTGGGGATGGCGGGGAGACAAGTATGCACGGGAAAAAACTCAGTATTTTAATAAAGTTAAAAAAAGGAAATAGATGAATGGCAGATAAGTACATGAAAAGATGCTCAGTGTCATTCACAATTAAGGGAATGCAAATTAAAACCACAACTAAATTACATACCTATTAGAATAGATTAAACCCTGGCCATACCAAATTCTGTCAAGGAACTTTGATACACAGGTGGTGGGGGTATGAAATGTCAGTAAGAGTACTTTGGAAACTAGTGTGGCAGTTAGACTTAAACATGCAAACATACACCTACCAGAAGGTCTAGCTTTCCCACACCTAGAGGTGAAAACGTGTCGTGTGTGTGTGTGTGCGCGCACACGTGTGCAAGCATGCTAAACGCTTCAGTTGTGTCCCACTCTTCACGACCCTGAGGACCGTAGCCCACCAGGCTCCTTTGTCCATGGGATTCTCCGGACAAGGAGACTAGAGTGGGCTGCCATGCCCTCTTCCAGGGGATGTTCCCAGCCCAGCGGTCAAGCCCGTGTCTCCTGCATCTCCTGCATTGGCAGGTGGGTTCTTTACCATTGGCGCCACCTGGGAAGCCCAGAGCTTAAAGCCTGCGTCCATACAGAAACTGTACACTGGGTGCGTGGCAGCTTTATTTGCAGTAGCCAGACACTGAAAACGCGCTAAATGCCATCAGCTGATGGATGGGTTGGCAGATTACGGTATGTCCATACCATCAAATGGGCTTCCAGGTGGCACAGTGGCACAGAACCCACCTGCCAATGCAGGAGACACAGGTCCACTCCCTGGGTTGCAAAGACTTCCTGGAGTAGGGAATGGCCGCCCCTCCAGCACTATTGCCTGGAAAATTCCATGGGCAGAGGAGCCTGGCAGGGTGCAGTCCATGAGGTCACAAGGAGTTGGACATGACAGAGCACACACAGGCATGCCGTGGAACGGGTGTCCCCGGTGCCTCAGTGGCAGAGAATCTGCCTGCTTACGCAGGAGACACGGGTTTGATCTCCGGGTTGGGAAGATCCCCTGGAGAAGGAAAGGAGATCCCACTCCAGTGTTCTTGCTTAGGAAACCCATGGACAGAGGAGCCTCGTGGGCTACGGTCCACGGGGTCGCAAAAGAGTCGGGCATGACGTGGGAGCTGAGCAGTAGCACCATACCGTGGGATGCTAGGAGGCAACGAAGAGCGATGCAGTGTTAAGAACACGCAGCTGCGGGGCTGCGTCCCAGAGTAATTATGCTCAGTGAAGAAGCCAGACAGAACCAGGCCACGGTGTATTCCCCTTCACGTAAAGGAACACGTGCTCATACATACGTAGTTTTTTTTGACAAATCTTATTATACATAAAATTGTGTTTTTTGCTTTTTCACTTATAAGTTAAGTCCACTTTAATCACGTTTGGAATTATAAGTGCTATCCATGTTGTCCCTGATTTTTATAAAACTTCAATGTTAGCAAGTCACCGTTTGAAATGACAAACATTTCCAAATGTTTGTTCTATTTGTTCCATTAATGTTATTTTGGTGAATTATCAATGTTATTAGTTTATTAATATCACCCAGACTCCACAGCTGCTTTGTGACACGTAACACTATTCGTTAGCTGTCTGGTTTTTGTGCTTGGACATTTTGTGTTTGACAGTCTACCGTCTCGCTTGTATGTAGGGTTTTAGCAGCCACAGAAGAGAGTAGCAAAGCAAAGCAATCAGACTTGGAAAAGCTGGAACTGGATATCAGAAAACTGCACCAGGAGCTAGACCAGCTAAACAGAAGCAAGCTCTCACTGCACAGAGACATCGCGGCCGTGCAGCAGCAGCTCCAGGGTGAGAGGCGGCGGGGAGGCGACCGGCTTCCTTCTGCCGGCGTCTTTGTTTAGTTGTTTGCTTTCTTATTACAGAAATAGAACATGCTACAGGGCCTGGAGTTTCTTTTAAAAGTGAGGAAAATGTTCTACTAATTAGGTATGGTGATGGTTGAACAACTCTGAATTTACCAAAAGCCATGAAATTATATACTTTAAATGGCTGAAATGCATTAGATGTGAATTACATCTCAGTAAAGCTGGTTTTTTTTTTAATGAATTCATATTCCTTAGAGAACAATTTTAAAACATAGCAAAGTGACAAAATAAAAATTACTATTGACCACACTCTTCATAGATAATTTCTACTGTCAATGTAGTAAATATCCTTCCAGATTTTTCCTTGAGGGGTAGTGTGTGTGTGTATAGATTTAAAAGCAAAAATGGAAATAATGTATTTATGACCAAATCTTTATAAATCCTCATGATTGTTTATTTATAAGTTACTAAGTAATTCCAGCCAGTAGTATACTTGTTGAACACTTCCTGTGTACTGGGCATGATTGTAGATGTTTCATATGCATTTTATCATTTAATTCTTATAATATTTTTATGAGGTAGAAACTATTATTTTCCCCATTTAAAGATGTCAACTTAAACCAGTTTCCTTGGGACTTGCTTAAGCAAGAAGTGACTTGCTCAAGCTCACCCAGTTGGTAAGTGACAAAACCAGTACAGATAATAAAATTTATTTTCAAATTGTCTTCCTCAAAGGTTGTACCAAATTTACATTTTTATCAGCAGTGTGGAAGGTACCTGTTTTTAAACCACGCACTTCATCAACACTAGGTATTGTGTGTGAGGTTTTTTTTATCATGAGGTTTTGAATGTGTTAATCTTTTTTTTTTAACATGTAAGTTTTAAAAAGCGCAAGGCTCCAAGCCCAGATCTGGCTTGTGCGTGTGCCTCTCTCTTGGCCTTGAATAAGATAGGGTGGCGAAGTCACCTGTTATACCGTAATAGAAGGAAGTGTAAATTCACTTTCAGTCTACATTTTTAAGGGGACTGACAGGAAACTGGAAAATGTATACATATGCATTTCTTATTCTATGTAAATGTTATTTCTGTAGAAAAACGAGAAGCAGTAAACTCATTACAGGAGGAACTAGCTGATGTCCAAGACCATCTGAACGTAGCGAAACAGGTGAGCCTGGCAGACGTGGCCGCCAGTGGCGTCCCTCAGGTGTGCAGACAGCTGCTTGGAATAACAAGTCAGAGGCTGGCTCCTTCTCATATGAGCAGGTCCCATAGAGCCTTATCTAACACAGGTGTAATTTATGCAAAACCTTTGATGCAGAGCAATAATCTCTCGTTTGTTTTAGCCTAGAATTCTCCATTCAAACAACGTTTTGCTCAAAGCTAGAAAGTAAGGGGCGGCGGCTAGAAGGCCCCGTAGTTGGCCAGCCGCCATTCTGAGCGCTCCGGGGGCCAGGCGGGCCTCTCTTCCCCGTGGCGCAGTGAGGCCTTCAGGCTTCTCAGCGTCTCCCTGCAGGCACTCAGTGCCTCCCTGCAGGCACTCAGTGCTGTCCTGAGTCACTGAGAGCACTGCTGTGAGCTGAGCTCCAGAGAACCTCAAGCAAGTTTTAGACCTCAGTTTCTACACTGTAAGCTACAGGTTAGATTAGACAGCTAAATGTTCTTCCTTCTACCTTTACGATTCTGTGTTTCTAAGATGTATAAAACTTAAAGTATTCTGTCCTTTAAAAAGTCTTACATGGTTCTTATGAACATTTTCTATGTTACTAGAAATATGGAGACTTTTCCAAAAGTATTTAATTAGGGTTCTTTGAAGAAAGAAGTGTTTATTGTTTTGTGAATTTTTTTAAACCTGTATAAGTATTTCAGATGGTAACAAACCCATGACTTCAGGTTCAGTTTCAGTCAGAGTTAAGGCTTGTTCACAGCTCTTCTTAATCCTAGCAATCCTGTGAGGCGGGTGGTGTTTATTCCCACCTCAGTGACAAGATGGCTAAATTTCGGAGGCACCGAGTCTTGCTGAGGCTCTGACCTCTTCGGCACTGAACCGAGGGCAGTCAGTGATGAGCCTGAACTCTGGGCCCTCGGCACGTTCACTGCGGTGGTGAAGGGGGGAGCTTCGGGCGCAGGTGGCGCAGCTGTGGCTCTGGGCCCGCAGGGAAGGCGGCTCTGTAGTGGTTTGAGTTTGTTCTTTGCCCTGAAGGACCTGCTCCACACCACCAAGCGCCAAGACGTCCTGCTCGGCGAGGAGGCCAGGCTGCAGGAGGGCCTCCAGGAGCGCACGAAGAGGCTGGAAGTCTGCCAGAAGGAAGAAGAAGCGAACCAGCAGCGCCTGCGAGCGCTGCAGAAGGAGGTGGAGGAAAACAAGGCCGAAGTAGCCCGCCAGGAAACGGTACCGCACCGCGGGTGGCGTGAGAGCAGGCAGGCCCCGGGCAGAGCGCTGCTGAGGAGCTCCGCTTTGGGTCTCACTCACTGTGCCTGCCCTGTGTGGCCTGAGGGGGTTTCACACCAACTCGGGCTCCCGGGTGTTACTATCACGGACCATTAAGACTGTAGAACAGGCCCCGTAAGAGCCGCAGGGCCACGTGTCACCCCCTCCTCACACCAGCCAAATCACTGTCCCCACCTGACCCCCTCTGCAGGGAGAACTCCCTCTGTCACCGGGCTGCTCGCCACTTTCTGTTTGAACCGGAACCTGACTAGTGTCCGTGAAGATTCCCGCGGGACGCTGTTTGCTGGTTGGTGACTAACTGAGGGTGTTCTCTAATAAGACATTTCAGAGACTCCAGAAAGAGAGAGAAAGTGAGGAAAGAAAGTTAGAAGCCACTCGAGCGACCCTGCAGGAGCAGCAGCAGCAGCTGGAAAAGGAAATCGCAGACCAGAAGGGCGCGCTGGACCAGGTGCTCGGCCAGGTGCTGGCGGCTGAGGAGCGCGCCAGGACTCTGCGGCAGGAGGAGAGGCGGGCTGAGACCCTGGAGAAGACGCTCTCCCAGACCCGTACGTATCCTGGAGCTGCCGGGCCCCGCTGACTGGCGTATGAAGCGTGTAGAGGAGGCCCGGGCCTTGGCTGTGGCCCAGACAGGGGGCAGGACCGGCGTGGGGGACGTGCAGGCCTCACTCACTGGTCCTCGGGTCTGCGAGAGACGAGGAGGCGGGCCCAGAGCAGAGTCTGTCTTTATGGAGACGGAATTTGATCCCGACACGGTCGCGTGTTTCTCCTTGCTCTATCGCCTTCTTCGAGAATGCTTTTTCAGGGAAGTGGAATGTTAAGGCAAAGAAGTGCGAAAAGGTGCCCTAAAGGCTTTCTATAAAACTACATTAATTCTGAGCTTTGGAACAATGATCCATTTCATCTCAACCTGTTACAAAAAACAATGTTAACAGTTCTATGATACAGTTGCTGGCCACTGGGTCTGTTTATTCTTTTGAGCCATACGTAAATGAACTTGATTCCAGGGCAAAAGATGGTTCTTAGGTCAATAAATGAAAATTTTTTTCGTTAGACTTCAGGTTTTAATAATGCTCAGAAAATGATGTTCTCCCCTGCAGAAACTTTGAGGACTTGGGTTTTGGAAGGGTTATTACTCCTTTTTCTCTGGGAACTCTTGATTCAGACCCAACCTTTTTCATTTTGAAACAAACCTAAATATGCTGAGTCTGACCATGCCAGAGGTGTGAGAAGCGGTATCTGGGCAGGGTGCTGCTTTACACAGGTCGGTCACAAAACTCTGCGGTAAATGTCGCTGCTGTGTGTAAGCATCATCTGTTGAGCAGACTCCCTGTGCGCTAGGTGCTGGCATGCACGATCCCATTAAATACCAGGAAATGGGCTCCTTCTGTAGAAAATAAGACGCATGCCATTCCAGACCCCCTTTTCTTTTCCTGCACTGCTTCCCATGAAGGAAGAAATCCTTTGTGCCTCCCTTTATTTGAAAGGAAGTTCATAACAGAGCATTCCAGGGCTTCCTTGGCCGTCCAGCAACTGAGACCCTGCACTCCCATGCAGGGGCGCGGGTCCAGTCCCTGGTTGGGAGCTAAGGTTCCACGCCTCGTGGAGCAGCCAAAAATGTGAAAGTGGGAAGGGGCGTGAATAGCCGTTTAAATGAGCAGGTGAGTGACTGGCGCCTCGGTAGCGTGCGCCGTGTTCCGTGCGCCTCAGGATTGGTGCTCTCGGGTCTCAGAGACTCAAAAGAGGAAATGGTGGCCGCCTGTCACTTTGGAATCAGGTCCTTCAGGAACAAGGTACATCAAAAGGCAGCCTTCTCTGAACCTTTTTCTGGGCCGCCGGTGTGGGTCAGGGGAGGGTTAGGCAGCTGGCTGGCGGAGGAGAGTGCCGAGCGAGCATCAGGTCCTCCTGCAGTCTGCCCTTAGCCGGCCTGGCCTCGGGCTGAACTGCTTGAAATGCTGTTTCAGAACGACAGCTCTCAGAGCGGGAGCAGCAATTGTTGCAAAAGTCGGCTGAGCTGCTGGCTCTTCAGAAAGAGGCGGACTCTATGCGGGCAGACTTCAGCCTTTTGCGAAACCAGTTCTTGACAGAGAGGAAGAAAGCTGAGAAGCAGGTAGCCAGCCTCAAGGAGGCACTCAAGACCCAGCGCAGCCAGCTGGAGAAGACCCTTCTCGTGAGTACCCACTGCCCCGCCCCGGCAGCTTGTGTGATGATGCCTTTCCATTGTTAACTAGCATACGGCTTCCATAGAGGAAACAAAAGACTGGGCAACCCAGTCCCTAACCCAACTGTTGTTTTGGGTACATCTGTACATAGTTTGTGCCTGAAGCTAATGGTAGATTTTGCCTGCGTCTGGGCTCAGCCCTAGCAGAGTTGGCTGGCTGGCTGGAATGCTGATCACAGGCTCAGACAGCACCCTTGGTGAGCCAGCCTCTGCACACCTCTCCAGCGAGGGTGCAGGGGTTTGGGGGCAGGAAAGCTTCTGAAGACCCTCTTCCTCAGCTGCAGTCTGTGCTCACAGGCGCCCTCACCATGCCCTTCCTGGTCAGCATCGGCTCTAATCATTTTCCTAAAGCTAGGCGGCTCAGCCTGTCACGCTCTCATCCCTGAGACAAGCTGTGGGTGGGGGTACTCAGGTGAGCTGAAATCAGTTTCTGACGCCTCGGGGCTGACGGGCAGTGATGGGGGCTGTCCCAGAAAAGGGTTTTTCTAACCCTCTGGAGGGGTTCATGTTGCCCTGCAGAGTGAATGTGGCTTTGCATCCGGATGTATTTCCCAGAGGGCAGCACCACTCACAGCCAGTCGCGCAGTAGGACTGTGAAGAGAGTGGGCAGATGTCTGGGTTTCAGTCCTCCCAGGAACGCTGTGACGGGGGCTGTTCACGGCTCCCAGGCAGGGGAGGGTAACCTGATCTCAGCGCTAACACGGCACACCCAGGATTCCGGCTCTCTGCTCCCAGCTCTACCACCGCTGCTGAAGGAGGCCGGTCATCATCCTTTCATAGCTGGAGGCCAGACAGGAAACGAAGTCCCACAGCTAGTGAGGGTGCCAGGCAGCGGCGCGCGCCTCCAGAGTCGCTCTCCTCCTGCCGTGCTAGGAGCAGAGGCAGGAGAACAGCTCCATGCAGAAGGAGATGGCGGCCATGGAGCAGGTGGCGCAGGACAACCACGAGCGGGCGCGACGCCTGATGCGGGAGCTCGGCCAGATGCAGCAGGAGCACGCGGAGCTCAGGGAGCAGGTGAGCCCCGGCCCGGTGGCGCTCGGCTCGGTGGCGCTCGGCTCGGCGGCACTCGGATGGGGAGGGCGCTGCTCTGCGGAAGCTGTCAGACTCGCAATCAGATTGTTCTTCTAGTCTTGAAATTTAGAACTTTCCACGAGAAGAAAGTATTTGTTCAAAACACACTTTTAAAATGCCCCCAAGATATACTTTTGAAATGCCTTAAGTTCACCAAACTTAAGATAGTTTTTGAAAGAAAAATGACAGTTCTTCAGCATAAAATGTTATCAAGCCCCAAAGTGCTGTGTTGAATGAAATACCAGATTTTATGCCAGAAACAAGTCTGTAAGAGACAAGCTCCCAAGGAAACCTCTGACCTGTCGTGCAGCCGGGCTGAGGAGAGGAGGACGGTTCATCCCCGATAGATGGTCTCGCCTCCGCATCCCCCAGCCCGCGTCCCCCAGCCCGTGTGCCCCAGCCCGTGTGCCCCAGCCCGTGTCCCCCAGCCCGTGTCCCCCAGCCCGTGTCAGGGCTGGGCCGCCCCAGAACTCCTAGTCAGGCTGTTCGGGCCTCTCGACGGGCCCCGCTACGCTCTGCCCTTTGGATGAGCCCATGTGGCCCTTTACTTCCATCTGTTCCTGTAACCACCCCCCCAACACATGCACACACACCCCTGTTTGGCTCAAGAAAAAGTTACTTTTCAAGGCCCCTCGGCCTCTGTAAATTTGGGAGGGCAGTTAGCAGTGAGGATGCCTGTGGTTTCTTCACCGTGCTCTCTGTGGAGAGGGCCACATAGACTGGCCTCGGGTATTTAACACAATCTGTGGCACCTAACACATGCACACACACCCCTGTTTGGCTCAAGAAAAAGTTACTTTTCAAGGCCCCTCGGCCTCTGTAAATTTGGGAGGGCAGTTAGCAGTGAGGATGCCTGTGGTTTCTTCACCGTGCTCTCTGTGGAGAGGGCCACATAGACTGGCCTCGGGTATTTAACACAATCTGTGGCACCTGAGGAAACCTCCAGACTCCCCACACCACCAGATTCTTCACATGTAAAATGAAAACATTCAAGCAGATCTTTGCTAAGCCCTGTTCAGCACTAACATTTATAACCTAGACCACCTACAGCTTCTTTCAGTAAGTGCCCCTTTTCTTGTTTGAGGACCGCTAAGGTGCCGCATATAAACTCTCACGTTTCAGGACACAGCAGGTTTGGAAGTTAGCTAGCTTGCCCTGAGTCGTCCTGGTGCTGTTTGTTGGAGGTGAGGCTGGAGCCCAGCTCTGTCCAGCTGCAGCGAGGCTAGCTTCGGTGGTGGGGCCACCTGCACGTAGCACCACCCTGGGCTTTTCCAAACGGGAATCGCTCCAGTTGGAAGGCCAGTAAAATCATTCACTTGGTAGCTTAGAGATACTTGAGTACCTGGGAAAATGGCAAATTTTTACAGTTCTAATCATAATAAGTAACATTTGTAGGTCTTTCAGTATATGATGCATGTGTTTAAAATATTAAATCATTAAATGACAGCTCAGTTCGAGTACCTGGTGGTATTTGACTCTGACTCCCTCTGTAGATGGTGAACCAGAAAGATCTGGAAAGAAGACAAGTGGAAATCAGTGAAGCGATGAGGACGCTCAAATCTGAAGTGAAAGACGAGATTCGAGCCAGCCTGAAGAACCTCAACCAGTTTCTGCCGGAGCTGCCGGCAGACCTGGAGGCCATTCTGGAAAGGAGCGAACGCCTGGACGGAGGGCTGGAGAGCTTGAAGGAGAACTTTCCATTCACCCTGAGGGAGAAGCCGTCGCCTTTTGAAGAGAAACTGCATTTTTCTCACGTTCACATAATGGTGAGGGCTTGTTTATCCTGCTGCTCCCTGGACTTCCTAAAAGGGCCCTTTGGTCCCCACCTCCCCCAGATAAGTTCAGACAGACTGGAGGGTGGGAGGAGGGAAAGGCGGGTTGGTTATGACGGTGGTGCTCAGAGGCTCTCTGATGGTTCCCTTTTCCTCTGAAAAAGGATGAACAGTGGCGTGGAGAAGCTCTCCGGGAGAAACTGCGTCACCGTGAAGATCGACTCAAGGTTGCCCTTTTAAAAGAAAAAAGTATAAGATGCTCAGCCTGTTGAGGGGGAACGTGCTCTGCCGCAGCTTGCCCAGCGGTTTATAGGTCACACGTTCGAAGCTCAGAGAGGCTGGCATCACAGTCAGCACCAGGGTCGGGGTTCAGATCCATGAGTTCTGGTGCTCCGCCCAGGGTGCCTTACCATAGGTAATGCTGCTTTGCCTCAGCTGAAACCGACGGGACCTGCAGACAGAAAATAGAGATGCGCTGATAAAAACACAGCTCACAGGCCAGTGGCTGGGGGAGGGATTGGGGAAACCAGAAAAGTAGGCTTGGGTGTCAAATGAGAAGCTGTTTGGCTTAGGATATGTTGAAGTTGAAGGCTTCATGAGACACACAGGGAAGGATGTCTGTAGGCAGCTGAAAATAGGTGTCTAGAATTTAGTTGTAAGTTCAGTTCAGTCGCTGTCTTGTCCGAATATTTACGACCCCAAGAACTGCAGCACGCCAGGCCTCCCTGTCCATCACCAACTCCCAGAGTTTACCCAGACCCATGTCCATCTAGTCGGTGATGCCATCCAACCATCTCATCCTCTGTTGTCCCCTTCTCCTTCCACCTTCAGTGTTTCCCAGCATCAGGGTCTTTTCAAATGAGTCAGTTCTTCGCATCAGGTGGCCAAAGTATTAGAGTTTCAGCTTCAGCATCAGTCCTTCCAATGAATATTCAGGACTGATTTCCTTTAGGATGGACTGCCTGTATCTCCTTGCAGTCCAAGGGACTCTCAAGAGTCTTCTCCAACACCACAGTTCAAAAGCATCAATTCTTTGGTGCTCAGCTTTCTTTATAGTCCAACTCTCACATCCATACATGACCACTGGAAAAACCATAGCCTTGACTTGACAGACCTTAGTTGGCAAAGTAATGGCTCTGCTTTTGAATATGCTACCTAGGTTGGTCATAACTTTCCTTCCAGGGAGCAAGCGTCTTTTAATTTCATGGCTGGAATCACCATCTGCAGTGATTTTTGGAGCCAAGAAAAATAAGTCAGCCACTGTTTCCACTTTTTCCCCATCTATTTGCCGTAAAGTGATGTGACCAGATGCCATGATCTTCATTTTCTGAATGTTGAGCTTTAAGCCATTTTTTTCACTGTCCTCTTTCTCTTTCATCAAGAGGCTTTTTAGTTCCTCTTCACTTTGTGCTATAAGAGTGGTGTCATCTGCATTTCTGAGGTGATTGATATTTCTCCTGGCAATCATGATTCCAGCTTGTGCTTCTTCCAGTCCTGTGTTTCTCATGATGTGCTCTGCGTATAAGTTAAATAAGCAGGGTGACAATATACAGCCTTGATGTACCCCTTTTCCTATTTGGAACCAGTCTGTTGTTCCATGTCCAGTTCTAACTGTTGCTTCCTGATCTGCATATAGGTTTCTCAAGAGGCAGGTCAGGTGGTCTGGTATTCCCATCTCTTTCAGAATTTTCCACAGTTTGTTGTGATCCACACAGTTAATAAAGCAGAAATAGCTGTTTTTCTGGAACTCTCCTGCTTTTTCCATGATCCAGCGGATGTTGGCAATTTGATCTCTGGTTCCTCTGCCTTTTCTAAAATCAGGTTGAACATCAGGGAGTTCACGGTTCATGTATTGCTGAAGCCTGGCTTGGAGAATTTTGACCATTACTTTACTAGCGTGTGAGATGAGTGCAGTTGTGTGGTGGTTTGAGCACTCTTTGGCATTGCCTTTCTTTGGGATTGGAATGAAAACCGACTTCTTCCAGTCCTGTGGCCACTGCTGAGTTTTCCAAATTTGCTGGCATATTGAGTGCAGCACTTTGACAGCATCATCTTCAGGGTTTGAAATAACTGGAATTCCATCACCTCCCCTAGCTCTGTTTGTAGCGATGCTTCCTAAGGCCTGACCTGAAAGTGTGGGGGTGAAGCGGAGAGTGGGGAGCTGGGAAATGAGAGTGAGGCGGGTGGAGCCAGAGAGGGTGGCGCACGTCTTGGGAGAGCGGCCACTCGCCTCGAGGGCTGAGAGGGAGCCGCGCGCAGTTCCGAGGGAGTGAAGACCCTTAGCATCAGATAGCCTCTGGCCACACGTGGCTGTTTAAATGGAAATTCGCTGTCATTAAACCAGGTTAAAAATCCTGTTCAGTTACCACACTTCACGTGCTCGGCAGCCACCCAGGGTCAGCGGTCACCAGAGAGGCAGCAGGTTCAGAGCACGGAGCATTCCTGCCGCTGCGGGAGGCTCTGCGGGACAGTGCCTGCTGGCGGCGTTGACCAGAGGATTGTTCCAGAGGTGCCAGGGGGAGCCAGGAAGCACAGTGGGTTGAGGATTCCATACTCTGTGAGACAGTCAGAAGGTATCAGCGTAAGCCTGTCATCCAAGTCTGAGCAGGATCTAACGAGGAGGGTGCGGAAATCCCGAGCGCCTGACGGTGGCGCGCACAGGCTGGAGTGAAGGTGCGGTTGATGGCGACACGCAAGGAAACGTCTGGCACCTGCCCGCCCCCTCCCCCCCTTTTAACTTTTGGAGACAGGCTTTCCAGCAGCCACTTCTGTGTTCTGACAGTCTGATAGCCGTTCAAATCTTAAACGTGAGGAAGCTGCTCGGTGCTAGTTCTGACACATTCCCTCTGTGGAGCCCTGAGTCTCCCCCCAACCCTTGCAGGCCCAGCTCCGACGCTGCATGTCCAAGCAGGCGGACGTGCTGAGCGAAGGGAAGCGGCACACCGAGGGCACGCTGCACAGCCTGCGGAGGCAGGTCGACGCCCTGGGAGAGCTGGTCAGCAGCACGTCCACGGAGTCCCCACGTCAGCCACTCCGTCTCAGCTCGAATCTTCCCCTGCAGACGACTCCCATCTTGGACCAAGTCAGGTAGGAGGAGGCTCTTCACAGGCAGTCTGGCTTGTACACGGAAAGTCCCTGGAAGCTTTGAGGCCCCCAGCCTAGAGTAGACTCAGAAGGACACAAAACAGCGAAAGTTAAAGTCGCTCGGTCCTGTCCAGCTCTGCGGTCCCGCTGACCATACCGTCCGTGGGATTCTCCAGGCCGGAGTACTGGAGTGGGCAGCTGTTCCCTTCTCCAGGGGATCTTCCCAACCCAGGGATTGAAGCCAGGTCTCCCACACTGCAGGCGAATTCTTTACCAGCTCAGCCACCAAGGAAGCCCAAGAATACTGGAGTAGGTCGCCTATCCCTTCTCCAGCGGATCTTCCCGACCCAGGAATTGAATCGGGGTCTCCTGCATGGCAGGCGGATTCTTTACCAGCTGAGCTCCCAGGGAAGCCCACGGGGCATGAGTTTTCCCAGGATTTGCAGGTGGAAGGACACGAATGTCACCTTCAGGTGTCGGGGAAACTTGTCTTAGGGAAGACTCACAAAAGTTTTCATGGTCCCTGGGAAAACTGGAATCAGTTGGTTGGTAGTAAATGTGTAAAGAGGATAAGCTGATGATTTAGGAAATCAGCTAGGAAACAGAGACATAGTTAATTCTCCTACGAAGGCTTTCCACTGTTTGGATTTCCTTATCGTCTGTTTGGTAAATATAACGGGTTTAGAGAATTCCCTGGTGGCCCAGTGGGTAAGGATTCTGTGTTCTCCCCACCGAGGGCCCGGGTTCTGCCTCTCACTGGGGAGCTAAAATCCCATAAGCCGTGTGGCACAGTCAAAAACAGAGGAGTTTAGACCTCTGAAGCCAACTTGTGTCCCAGGTTAGTCTGTCCACTTGGGAAAGGTGATTGTGCCAGTTGTTAGTCCTAAGCGAAGTTTGAACACAGTTTGAACTCTTAATTCAGAGTCTATATAAAAAAGCACAACACTGGATTTCACGTGTTTTCTGTGTGAGACCTAGATGAGGTTAGTAATTATTTAGAAGGAACATGAAATATATGCATGGAGTCCGTGAACAGGAAGACAGTGTTCCTCTCAGACAGGCAACAGCTACCAAGCTGCATGCCTAGTGTGTGTGTGGTGGCTCAGTGGGGAAGAATCTGCCTGCAGGGTGGGAGCTGTGGGCTCGATCCCTGGTCAGGAAGAGCCCCTGGAGGAGGGCATGGCACCCTACTCCAGTATTCTTGTCTGGAGAATCCCAGGGACAGGGAGCCTGGCGGGCCACAGTCCATACGGTCACAGAGTCAGACACGACTGAGCGACTTAGCACGCAGTGTGTGCGCTGAACACTGCATGCATCACCTCACTTGCATCCTGGGAACTAGGATTTATCCTTCTATATAAATTGCAGAAAACAAAAAACGATGTCACAGTCACAGCGAAACACGAAACCAGGATTGAGAGGCTGATCTCTCTTTACCACGGAGCCGAGTATTGCGTGTGAGCCCAAGAACATCCAGGCCAGTTTGCGTCTTTAAGACACACAGCTTGCTCGTTAGCAGCAGAACCAAGCTGTGAGCACGATCACCGTAAACTTTCCACGCTAGGACCCCCCAAGTCAGATACAGGCCGGCCATCCACACTAGGACCCCCCAAGTCAGATACAGGCCGGCCGTCCACGCTAGGACCCCCCAAGTCAGATACAGGCCGGCCGTCCACGCTAGGACCCCCCAAGTCAGATACAGGCCGGCCGTCCACGCTAGGACCCCCCAAGTCAGATACAGGCCGGCCGTCCACGCTAGGACCCCCCAAGTCAGATACAGGCCGGCCGTCCACGCTAGGACCCCCCAAGTCAGATACAGGCCGGCCGTCCACGCTAGGACCCCCCAAGTCAGATACAGGCCGGCCGTCCACGCTAGGACCCCCCAAGTCAGATACAGGCCGGCCGTCCACGCTAGGACCCCCCAAGTCAGATACAGGCCGGCCGTCCACGCTAGGACCCCCCAAGTCAGATACAGGCCGGCCGTCCACGCTAGGACCCCCCAAGTCAGATACAGGCCGGCCGTCCACGCTAGGACCCCCCAAGTCAGATACAGGCCGGCCGTCCACGCTAGGACCCCCCAAGTCAGATACAGGCCGGCCGTCCACGCTAGGACCCCCCAAGTCAGATACAGGCCGGCCGTCCACGCTAGGACCCCCCAAGTCAGATACAGGCCGGCCGTCCACGCTAGGACCCCCCAAGTCAGATACAGGCCGGCCGTCCACGCTAGGACCCCCCAAGTCAGATACAGGCCGGCCGTCCACGCTAGGACCCCCCAAGTCAGATACAGGCCGGCCGTCCACGCTAGGACCCCCCAAGTCAGATACAGGCCGGCCGTCCACGCTAGGACCCCCCAAGTCAGATACAGGCCGGCCGTCCACGCTAGGACCCCCCAAGTCAGATACAGGCCGGCCGTCCACGCTAGGACCCCCCAAGTCAGATACAGGCCGGCCGTCCACGCTAGGACCCCCCAAGTCAGATACAGGCCGGCCGTCCACGCTAGGACCCCCCAAGTCAGATACAGGCCGGCCGTCCACGCTAGGACCCCCCAAGTCAGATACAGGCCGGCCGTCCACGCTAGGACCCCCCAAGTCAGATACAGGCCGGCCGTCCACGCTAGGACCCCCCAAGTCAGATACAGGCCGGCCGTCCACGCTAGGACCCCCCAAGTCAGATACAGGCCGGCCGTCCACGCTAGGACCCCCCAAGTCAGATACAGGCCGGCCGTCCACGCTAGGACCCCCCAAGTCAGATACAGGCCGGCCGTCCACGCTAGGACCCCCCAAGTCAGATACAGGCCGGCCGTCCACGCTAGGACCCCCCAAGTCAGATACAGGCCGGCCGTCCACGCTAGGACCCCCCAAGTCAGATACAGGCCGGCCGTCCACGCTAGGACCCCCCAAGTCAGATACAGGCCGGCCGTCCACGCTAGGACCCCCCAAGTCAGATACAGGCCGGCCGTCCACGCTAGGACCCCCCAAGTCAGATACAGGCCGGCCGTCCACGCTAGGACCCCCCAAGTCAGATACAGGCCGGCCGTCCACGCTAGGACCCCCCAAGTCAGATACAGGCCGGCCGTCCACGCTAGGACCCCCCAAGTCAGATACAGGCCGGCCGTCCACGCTAGGACCCCCCAAGTCAGATACAGGCCGGCCGTCCACGCTAGGACCCCCCAAGTCAGATACAGGCCGGCCGTCCACGCTAGGACCCCCCAAGTCAGATACAGGCCGGCCGTCCACGCTAGGACCCCCCAAGTCAGATACAGGCCGGCCGTCCACGCTAGGACCCCCCAAGTCAGATACAGGCCGGCCGTCCACGCTAGGACCCCCCAAGTCAGATACAGGCCGGCCGTCCACGCTAGGACCCCCCAAGTCAGATACAGGCCGGCCGTCCACGCTAGGACCCCCCAAGTCAGATACAGGCCGGCCGTCCACGCTAGGACCCCCCAAGTCAGATACAGGCCGGCCGTCCACGCTAGGACCCCCCAAGTCAGATACAGGCCGGCCGTCCACGCTAGGACCCCCCAAGTCAGATACAGGCCGGCCGTCCACGCTAGGACCCCCCAAGTCAGATACAGGCCGGCCGTCCACGCTAGGACCCCCCAAGTCAGATACAGGCCGGCCGTCCACGCTAGGACCCCCCAAGTCAGATACAGGCCGGCCGTCCACGCTAGGACCCCCCAAGTCAGATACAGGCCGGCCATCCACGCTAGGACCCCCCCAAGTCAGATACAGGCCGGCTGCCACGGGCCTCAGGGCAGGCCGGGAGGGCGAGTGTCGCAGGCACAGAGCTTTGTAGAGATGGTGACTCCAGAGGTGAGCCCGGAAGAGTGGGAGACGGGCGTGCAGGGGTGTGGGCGCCAGCTGAAATCTTCAGCTTCCGTGGCCGCCAGAGCCCGCAGCACCCCAGGCCCAGGAGGGCAACAGAGGTGGCGGGAGAGCCACGGCACGTAGAGAGGGTTTTGTCAGAAGTACGTTGGGTTCTGGTGTCCCAATCTATTGTTATGTGGGATGAAAATCTGAGCTAGGTTGGAATTAGCTGTCTGGCTTCCGAGCCTAACGTTTGATCTTCCTTCTTTCCAGAGCTCCTTCCATCAAGTTCTACAAGGTCCATCACAATCAGTAGACAGTTACCAACACTGATGCTGTCCTCAGCTTCCTGCTCACGGGGTACATGTTACAGAAAGTTCTTTTATTTATAAATAACCAGCACTTTCAATTGGCGGATGCTGAACTGTAGCCTTTCGTACAGTCTTAAGAAAAGTAACCTTCTAACTTTTATCCTGGGTCATTTGTATGATGGTTCATCTTAAAACTTTCCAAAGAAGTTTATTCCACCTCTTAGCCATGACGCTCTCCTCTGGTTCTGTGGATTCAGCTGAAACCTGCTTCCACTGATGCAGGAATTCATCCTTAGTGCTTTCTCATCCTGTTGTAAGACGAGTGGCTCGGCCAGATGGAGGAAGACTGTTGCCTAAATATGAGGAAGCAACCTTGCCCACTACCTCACCAGCTTCATCAGCATGTCACCTGGTTTTTATCAAGAGCCAGAGTCCAGATGCTGAAGACGCCACTGCAGCTTATTCCAGCTCTGCAGCGGCTGCCAGCATTTCAGTAAGCCGCCTGTACAGATGGGAACACTGTATACTGTTTAAACCAGGGTCTTGTATGGCTAAGGGTTTCCTTTTTTAAACCTCTGAAATGCATTATTATAAAACCAGTGCTGACCTGAATCTGTGAACTGGTCAAGTCTATAGTCAGAAAGGTTAAAAACAACATACTTAGGCTCCTCTTTATTTATAGTGCCAGAAGTTATTTTTGGATTTTGTTTAAAATCTATTTTCATATGAAAATAAAAGATGAAATAAATGTGGGTCTGACATCTGACTATATTTCACTGATCTACAGTAAAGCCATTATTTTTATCCTAATTCCAAGAGAATGTCAAGTCTTTGAGATGGCTTTCCATCTCTGTCTGCAGGTTGAAGTATGTTGTATCCATCAGTGATTTGAGAATGCCTGTCATAAAACCATAATACATACTTCAGATGCCTTTTCTCAACGAGAAACATTCTTTGGTGGAAAATTAGAACTCTGGAAAATCCACCTGCATTTTTAGTCATTCAGTCATGTCTGACTCTGTGTGACCCCCATGGACTGTGACCCACCAGGTTCCTCTGTCCATTTGATTATTCAGACAATACTGGAGTGGGTTGCCGTTTCCTCTTCCAGGGGACCTTCCCAGCCCAGGGATCGAACCCGTGTCTCTCACACTGGCAGCTAGATTCCTTACCACTGAGCTGCCTGGGAAGCCCTTGGAGAATCTGACCCAGCGGTAGATTCAAACTGTGTTCAGACTTTAGGATTAAAATATTCCCAAGAACTATTTTCTGGGTTCCTAGACAACTTTTGAACCAGAACAGGTATTATATACCATGTTGCTATAGCACTATTCTCCGACCACCTGCTGAGGTTTAGATTCCTAAGTTGTTTGCCTAGAGCTGGACCATTTAGGTCTGGGATAGAGACTGACATGGGATAAATATGATTAAAGACAGTGAAAATGGCATAAAACCAACAGCCAGTCAGTTCTAGAAAACATCTACTTCCAATGTAAAACTGATTTGTAGTGTCTAACTTACATTTTCACAAGTCTTGGCAAAATGCTTAAAAGCCTGGCCTATTCAACGATGATTGAAATCGTTTAAGGAGTTTCCTGGTCTGTCCATGTGCTGAATGAAGGTAAAATATTTTCTTCCTAAACTGCCACATGAACAGAAATCATTTATCTTCTGTTAAGGGTGTGAACTGAGCCACAGGCTTATAAGAAAAGTGAAGTGCAGCCGCTCAGTCGTGTCCGACTCTGTGACCCCGTGGACTGTGGCCCACCAGGCTCCCCTGTCCCTGGGACTCTCCAGGCAAGAACACTGGAGTGGGTTGCCATTTCCTTCTCCAGGGGATCTTTCCAACCCAGGGATCGAACCTGGGTCTCCCGCATTGGAGGCAGACTCTAACCTCTGAGCCAGAAGAGCACACTTACAACAGAGGTGTGGAGAGCTTCCCGAAACTGTGGTCTTAGTGGTTTAGGTGATTCGTGTATGAAACCGAACACCTGGTCTCAGATGTCTTTTCCAAAGAAACTCTACTCCCTCCAACTGTGATTATGTAAAAATCACCAGCCACT
>SJYC01078223.1:0-38011 GCA_006408675.1 Madoqua kirkii | reverse complement strand
CCACGCTAGGACCCCCCAAGTCAGATACAGGCCGGCCGTCCACGCTAGGACCCCCCAAGTCAGATACAGGCCGGCCGTCCACGCTAGGACCCCCCAAGTCAGATACAGGCCGGCCGTCCACGCTAGGACCCCCCAAGTCAGATACAGGCCGGCCATCCACGCTAGGACCCCCCCAAGTCAGATACAGGCCGGCTGCCACGGGCCTCAGGGCAGGCCGGGAGGGCGAGTGTCGCAGGCACAGAGCTTTGTAGAGATGGTGACTCCAGAGGTGAGCCCGGAAGAGTGGGAGACGGGCGTGCAGGGGTGTGGGCGCCAGCTGAAATCTTCAGCTTCCGTGGCCGCCAGAGACCCGCAGCACCCCAGGCCCAGGAGGGCAACAGAGGTGGCGGGAGAGCCACGGCACGTAGAGAGGGTTTTGTCAGAAGTACGTTGGGTTCTGGTGTCCCAATCTATTGTTATGTGGGATGAAAATCTGAGCTAGGTTGGAATTAGCTGTCTGGCTTCCGAGCCTAACGTTTGATCTTCCTTCTTTCCAGAGCTCCTTCCATCAAGTTCTACAAGGTCCATCACAATCAGTAGACAGTTACCAACACTGATGCTGTCCTCAGCTTCCTGCTCACGGGGTACATGTTACAGAAAGTTCTTTTATTTATAAATAACCAGCACTTTCAATTGGCGGATGCTGAACTGTAGCCTTTCGTACAGTCTTAAGAAAAGTAACCTTCTAACTTTTATCCTGGGTCATTTGTATGATGGTTCATCTTAAAACTTTCCAAAGAAGTTTATTCCACCTCTTAGCCATGACGCTCTCCTCTGGTTCTGTGGATTCAGCTGAAACCTGCTTCCACTGATGCAGGAATTCATCCTTAGTGCTTTCTCATCCTGTTGTAAGACGAGTGGCTCGGCCAGATGGAGGAAGACTGTTGCCTAAATATGAGGAAGCAACCTTGCCCACTACCTCACCAGCTTCATCAGCATGTCACCTGGTTTTTATCAAGAGCCAGAGTCCAGATGCTGAAGACGCCACTGCAGCTTATTCCAGCTCTGCAGCGGCTGCCAGCATTTCAGTAAGCCGCCTGTACAGATGGGAACACTGTATACTGTTTAAACCAGGGTCTTGTATGGCTAAGGGTTTCCTTTTTTAAACCTCTGAAATGCATTATTATAAAACCAGTGCTGACCTGAATCTGTGAACTGGTCAAGTCTATAGTCAGAAAGGTTAAAAACAACATACTTAGGCTCCTCTTTATTTATAGTGCCAGAAGTTATTTTTGGATTTTGTTTAAAATCTATTTTCATATGAAAATAAAAGATGAAATAAATGTGGGTCTGACATCTGACTATATTTCACTGATCTACAGTAAAGCCATATATTTTTATCCTAATTCCAAGAGAATGTCAAGTCTTTGAGATGGCTTTCCATCTCTGTCTGCAGGTTGAAGTATGTTGTATCCATCAGTGATTTGAGAATGCCTGTCATAAAACCATAATACATACTTCAGATGCCTTTTCTCAACGAGAAACATTCTTTGGTGGAAAATTAGAACTCTGGAAAATCCACCTGCATTTTTAGTCATTCAGTCATGTCTGACTCTGTGTGACCCCCATGGACTGTGACCCACCAGGTTCCTCTGTCCATTTGATTATTCAGACAATACTGGAGTGGGTTGCCGTTTCCTCTTCCAGGGGACCTTCCCAGCCCAGGGATCGAACCCGTGTCTCTCACACTGGCAGCTAGATTCCTTACCACTGAGCTGCCTGGGAAGCCCTTGGAGAATCTGACCCAGCGGTAGATTCAAACTGTGTTCAGACTTTAGGATTAAAATATTCCCAAGAACTATTTTCTGGGTTCCTAGACAACTTTTGAACCAGAACAGGTATTATATACCATGTTGCTATAGCACTATTCTCCGACCACCTGCTGAGGTTTAGATTCCTAAGTTGTTTGCCTAGAGCTGGACCATTTAGGTCTGGGATAGAGACTGACATGGGATAAATATGATTAAAGACAGTGAAAATGGCATAAAACCAACAGCCAGTCAGTTCTAGAAAACATCTACTTCCAATGTAAAACTGATTTGTAGTGTCTAACTTACATTTTCACAAGTCTTGGCAAAATGCTTAAAAGCCTGGCCTATTCAACGATGATTGAAATCGTTTAAGGAGTTTCCTGGTCTGTCCATGTGCTGAATGAAGGTAAAATATTTTCTTCCTAAACTGCCACATGAACAGAAATCATTTATCTTCTGTTAAGGGTGTGAACTGAGCCACAGGCTTATAAGAAAAGTGAAGTGCAGCCGCTCAGTCGTGTCCGACTCTGTGACCCCGTGGACTGTGGCCCACCAGGCTCCCCTGTCCCTGGGACTCTCCAGGCAAGAACACTGGAGTGGGTTGCCATTTCCTTCTCCAGGGGATCTTTCCAACCCAGGGATCGAACCTGGGTCTCCCGCATTGGAGGCAGACTCTAACCTCTGAGCCAGAAGAGCACACTTACAACAGAGGTGTGGAGAGCTTCCCGAAACTGTGGTCTTAGTGGTTTAGGTGATTCGTGTATGAAACCGAACACCTGGTCTCAGATGTCTTTTCCAAAGAAACTCTACTCCCTCCAACTGTGATTATGTAAAAATCACCAGCCACTGCCCCCCCCCCCAAATCAAAATCATTGCATCAAACACTTTATTGTCCATGAAAAATACTTGACCATCATACTGGAATGTCTAACGCATAGAGTACTGAGCACCACTTACTACTCAGGAGGGCCTCCCAGGTGCAAGGGCAGCAAGGAACCCAGAAAAGCAGGTGACCACACAAGTAATAAGCTCTCCATGGATTAAAAATTAAAAGAATTTCACATTCTCCCCAAGGTGTACTTGGCCAGTATCTGGCACACAGATGTTTACAACAGTCTCTCTCTTGGAGCACCCAGGTTTATTACAGGGGATCACACATGCAAATAGCAGGATCTGGTCCTAAGCAGTCACGGGAGAGCAGTGGCAGCCCCCAGATGTACTGGTCTCACTGAAAAAGGCCAAAAACACAGAGCGTGGCCTGGACGCACGGGTCAGGCTGGCGCTCCGTTTCCGAGTGCTGTGGACTCGTACACTACTGACGCAGATGTCTCTTTTTAAACAACAGTTAAGGGCAGTTCTGCAGTAAAAACTGGCAGCTTAATGCCACAGAGCTATTTGCCTGAAGAAAATATGAAATCCTGGTATAATTTAGAAAATAAGGCAAACAATTTTACTTTAATCTAGGTACAGGTACTTTATTTACAAATATTTAGATTAACAGCATTTTGTTACATCAAATGAAGAGTACAGCAGTCTGAGTAAATCCTGTCACACAACAGTTAAGACCCACCGTGCCGCGCCCTGGGAGCCGGGGTGCGCACCTGACGCCGCGGCCTGGCGGCTGCCCCGCACCCCGCGGGTGGCTGGGCGGCTGTCTCTGTGAATATGCACACAGACCAGCAGGCCGTGGTCCCTGGGCGAGCCCCTTGCGATGCAGCAGTGCAAGTGAAACGGGTCACTGTGCGTCCGCAATAGAGCAGGCCCGATACACGCCAGGTATCTTGTTTTTTAAAAAAAGTTAAACAAAGACAAAAATAAAGATGAGTCCACAAATTAACCAAATCCTACTTTCTGCACATTCCAGTTTTGGCTTTTATTTAACATTGACTATACAATACTCTGGTACTACCACATGTTTACAACCCAGAAAGCAGTATCTTTTACTTTAGTGTCTGTAAATAGGGATTTTAAATGTGTATTTTAAACACAGCAGTTGAGCTGAGGGTGCATTTTCTATAGTATACTGAGGTTTTACCTATCCTACTTCAAATAACTTCTCAATTCCCAGCCTGAACCATAAACTCAGTTAGGAATCAATCAACAGAAGTAAAGAACTTGGTAAAACCTGAGTTTGCTGTCTACAGAAATGAGATCGTTTCCTTGCAATACAGTATTCTTCGGTGGCCACACCACCGAGTGCAAAGTAGTCGCTTACTTTCTATCAGCACAAACACTGCAACACCATGAGGAACTTTCCCCGTCACAGAACAGTTTATGCCAGCATGACATAGGTACACTAAGAACACAAGGGGCATCATAAACTCCTTCACTGTAGTGTTAAAAATGCACTATTTAAAATCCCTTAACAGCAGGCCTGCGGTTCTGACTGTCTGGTTCAGAATCTCACCATTCCGAGATACAGGTATAAAAGCTTAAAATGTGCAATAAGAAACCCAGCCTTTTTTCTTCTTCTATACAGTAAGGCAAGAAATGCAGCCTGTAATGCAAAATGTTTACAAACAGAGAAAAGCAGGTTAGCACACTGTTGATTGCACAAGAACAGGTAAGAAATCAGCAGGTAAGCCACAGCGCAAAGATGGAGCAGACTCTGCTAGTGTTAATCCTCTGATGCCAGGAGTTCTTTCCAGCATAATGTCCCAACACTGCCAGCACCAAAGGGTGGAGCCAGTATATCGTGTGAACAGAAGTTGTGTCTGTTTCCTCGTGTGAACTGGAAGGGAGTAACACGGTCACATATAGGTCCTACTGTACAAACTGGTATTTTATACTGTTCCAAGGCCAGTAATCAATTTATTTTCTTCATTAAAATAATATACACAGAATGTATTGTTAGTTCGGTTCCTTCAAATTTTATACATATTTACTTTCTGCTAAAGAGAAAAAGACAAAATGGTGTAAAAAAAAAAGGATAAAGCTATTAATTAAGCATAAGAAAAAAGATAAATGGATATTTTCCCTGCGCAAGGCTAAGACAGAAGCAAACCGCCTTAAGAAAAATGCCACCCACACAACAGGGAATTTATCCGACAAAAACAAAAGGCTTTGAAGAACCCTTTCTCTATCATCAGAAGTCATTTCACAGCAATAAATTTATGGGTTACAATAGACATACGTGAACAGTTAAAGATGGGAAGAAAGCTTAAGATATCATCAAATTAAACCGTACAATGAGACAAAGCCTTGCCAAAAAGAGGGAGGGGTAAAAAAAAATCAAGTCCAGCATCAGTGCTCAGTTTAAGTCATGGACTGGTGACATACCTATCAGGACAATCAGGGGGAAAAAAGTCTCGATTTGCCATGCAGGAGAGATTTATTACTCTACTCGCCTTTGATAACCTGATTACATCTAGTTGTTTAGCAGTTTAGTATTGTGTTAAACTGTTTTTACAACAGAGTTGTTTTTTCTTTTTAATTAAACCCAGTAAGATGCACAGAAGACAGTGGGGCAGAAAAAAGTACTGCTTCCAGCAGACAGAGGTGAAAGGTCGAGTGCGAGCCCCAGCGAGGAGGCCACTAGCAGCCGCAGCCTTCCCTCTGGGGCTGGGGCTCGCTGGTTAGCCGGCCCCCCTGCGGGGCTGAAGGTTTGTGCTGTACACCAGACTCGGCGGCGTTCAGGTCCAAGCTTCCATCCTGAATGTTCTGGTAGATCTTCTTGGCAGCTCAAGGAAAGCATCTTCTACATTCTCTCCCCTAAGAGGCAATCAACAACTTTACTGGCAAACCATAGCTTTCTACAAAACATAAGACATTACACATTGACCTTTTGCTAACCTTTAGTCAACTGCCATGATGTCTTCAACTTAGCCACTGTCATCTAGTAAGGGATTACCGGAAGACCGAGCTAAGAGAACAGCATGGGGAATACTTTCTGTGGAAAGCGTACAAACAATACCAAGAGCTCTCTGTGCAAACCCAATTTGAAACTGTGCGGGCTCTATCATTAAAATGCTATATAGTAATATATAACAATAATTAAGCAGGCCATAATGGGGGGGGGCTGTGCTAAACAGAGAGAAAATCATCTCCAGACAGTATTCCGGGGCTTGTATGGCCTGAGCAGCCGAGCATAAACGGTGCTGTCCTTAGCACGCTTAGCCACGTTCACGCTTGATATTGGCCCTTTCAGCACCAACAGTACAGATGAGGCTAAGCACAAAGGGGCTAGCTTCTCACCACTGCAAGGAGGATTTGACTTCTTAACAGATGAAGAGCTACGGCAGGAGTGCTGGGGTTCAATAAGAACGTGGGGTGACAATGAGAAATGCCGACTGTCCTTCTAATCGCTCTTAAGACACTGAACACTTCCTAAAGTCAGGCTTTGACTAAAATGAGAAGTGTTAAATCAACAGGCTGAACAAGCTTGAGTCCAAGATGCCAAATCCAGCCTTGGTGTAAAGGTCACTATTAGTCTTCACACAGTTTGTGTTAACACGATTTCATTTATTAACCTGTATTACCAATGGGTATAGTCAAGATATAATATTTTGGGGAAAGTAACAAAAAAACATTATTTTGAAACGTGAAACAAGCAAAGGGATTTTTGCTGTTTTCCCTGCCATAAGCATTACACATTTACATATTATACATTATACATTTATATATATATGGTTCTACTTTGAGAAATTTGAATATGATTAAAAATGATCTAATTTTAGACATACTTACGTTTTTGCACTTGCTTAAGGAACAATAAACCTAAAAATAAAATTCAGACTATGAAGGACATTTCAAATTAACTCACAAGGACGTTCTCTTAAGTAACTTCCGAGTAAAACTTTCCTGTCAGCTTTCAGTACTACCACCACAGTGTTTTATGAAAGATGATGAGTTTGAAATGGAGGGAATCTTTATGTCATTAAATAATTCTCCTGCCCTCGAAATGAATCCCAAATACAAACGCATTTTGTTATTTCCTCAAGCACTTAAAGAAAAAACTGTCAAATCATCTGCACTGTCAAAACCCCACTTCTTAGAAATTCTCCCATGTGTGACCCAAAAAAGCCATTAAGTCTCAAAAGAAACGCACCATTTTCTTCAGCAAACTGTTTGGCCTCCTCATACGTCACATCCCTCTGAGCCTCCAGATCTGCTTTATTCCCTATGAGGATTATCACCTGGATTGTAACCGAAAGAGAGACGTCTTACACAAAAGCAACCTTTAAATCAGACATGAAAACTCTAAAATCCAGAAATCTGAAGGAAAAAACACGCAGGTGTAAAAAAGAAACTAAATACTAGCAATTACCCATCAGACAATGACTACAGAATCATGAAAGTGTAACTGTGAAGAGGGACAGAGGATGTCTTCCAGGACACTGTCTGGAAGAGATGGTTTCTGCTTTTCATTAGATTTTCCAAAGTTCTTGGAATCCACAGACAGCTTTAAAACTACTAGTTCAACTTCTGAGGCTACAAGTAAGGAAATTAATACTCAAATAAAGCAAACAAGGACTTGGTAAAAGATCACTCCAGAGTCCATGGTAGGCAGACATCAGAATTCAGGCAGAAAACCCAAATTGTGGCCTTGCAATCCTGCTCTCCCCTGCACCACCCCAGGCTGGACCAGGTCTGCAGCAGCTGGCAACAATGACTGCATCCATTGGGGGACAGCGGGGGTGGGAGAACATATGGACAGTGAGTTCAAATTTAAGGCAAACTATGTTCCCCTTCAAAACTGATGTGGTGAATCCAGATACTTCAGAAATGGATGGTTTCAACTAAAAGGGTTGTCCATCACTAACTTCTTTTCATGTGAAATTTCAGCCCCTGGCCGTCCTTTCTAAACACGGTGTCCATGAACTAAAACTATTTTGACCCAAGTGTCTACCTTTAGCATTCTTCAATCAGTGTGGACAAGTGCCCACTGAGGATGGGAAACCGTTTTCACATACGGTCAGTCCACCAATCCAGTAGAGAATAAGGCAATAACACTTAAAAAATGAAATCAAAGTTTTTAAAAAAATCAAAGTTGGTAAAGTCACGATGGCTAAGTAATACAGGGCGATTATAACCCAGGCAGTCAGTGTAAGAAATGTTTGCACAAACACTGCCCGCTCTCCATTCCTTAAGCATTTCCAAACCACGCTTCCCATCTTCAGGAGAGGGGAGGCAAAACATGGCATGCTAACAAGACAGAGGTGCAACATACACTATCAACAAAATTAGCGTGTAACTTCCACACAGAAATCAAAGGCAAAGTTACAGGAAACACAATGTTTGCATTGGACCTTGAGAGATTTTTTCCTTTCTTCTGTAAGATCTGGTAAGATTTTAAGAGGCATAAATGAAACAAGAAGGACATGGCCATTTTTTTTTTTATTATGCTCCTCTAACAACTCTCTACAATAAATTGTTTTCTTGCTGTTTTTAATGTTTTACTTGAACATAAAAGAATCACAAAAGTTTTTTACTCAAGAGAAGAGCTCTTGTATACCTTTTACCAAGCGTCCCTAATACAAGGATCTTACACACTTACTGTGCACACACTCAACACCAGGGAACTGACGCGGGCACAGCCCCCAGGCCTCCCTGAGAGCTCAGCTTTCCTGAGTGCAGTTCACTGCAGGCACAGACCTGTGTCACCGCAATCGGCTCCTTCACTACCAACGGGCTGGGCTGCGCTGTGCTGCCCTCTCCAGTCAGCTCACGCCTTCACCCTGTCACTAACTCCTGGCAACCACAAATCTGCTCTCCAGCTCAGTAACTTTTCTTTCTGAGATGTTTTATATAAATGGAATCATACAGTATGTACTCTTTCGAGACTGACTTGTTTCATTCAGCACAACACCCACGAGATCTGTTTATCTACAGGTGACTCCCTTGTATGGCTGGAGAGTATTCCCCAGAACAGATGCACCAAACTGTCTCACTGTTTACCTACTGATAGCCATCTAGGTTGCTCCCAGTTTTGAAGCTGTATGAACGTCCACTATAGATCTGCATGTTTACCTACAGTGGGCTTACTGTGACAATGAATAGGAAAGTTCCACACAGTCCCTGGCATAAAAGGCAAACCATGTTAACTGACTCTTAAAATAATTAAGGTGCCGTTCCCTGATGAAAGCCAATCTTACCCACTGATTACGTATTTACTAAACCAAGCCACTGCCAGGCTCTGAGGTACAAAGCTAAGTCAGACACAGGCCTTACTCTCATAAAGCTCAGTCAGTCCCAGCTCAGGGCCTTTCCTCACTTGTTCCTCGAATACCCTGCTCAGAATCCACCAAAACCTTTTTACTCCTAAGTCCCAGCTCAAACAACACCTCCTCTGTCAACCTGGTTTCTCCAGACGGCACTGTTCATACTGGCTGCCCCCAAACACACCACCAGCAAGCGCCACCCCAGCCAGGCTGTGTCCTGCCTTCACTCTGCTTTCCAGTAGCCATCTCCCCGCAGGTGATCTCCCTGCTGGACTATAACCTTTCATTGGCCAAAGACCCACATTCTTTTTTGTATACTGCAGAGCCTACCACAGTAGCTAGTCTTTAAAATCTCAAAGAAATAACTATCTTTTCAGACTGGCTAATTTTTTATAATGTGCAGAACTGTTTTTATTTTTAATTGGAATTTTATTGAGACTCATGTAGTAAGAAATAATAGAGATCCCTAGTACACTTTGCCCAGCTTCCTCTAATGGTAACATTTTATGAAATTAATGCAGATTGAAGTGTGAGTTTCAGATTTCATAGTCTCCATGTGACATGAAATCACCACCCTACTTGCAACTTTCATTTTTCTTAACCACAAACATGAACGAAAACCAAGTATAAGCGTGAAACCTGGCATAATCCATATTCGAAAAGAGCGTCTGAGTTTTTTTCAGTTTAAGAATAAAGATTCTCTCGTTCCTAGTACCCAAATACAAAAAAAAAGTCCACTTAGCAAATGGCTTTGCTTTCTGGGTCAACTTAGATCCTAAGCATTTTGTACAGCAGACGTAGTTTAACTCACAGTGTTTGGGTTGGTGAGGTTCCTGGCGTCCGTCAGCCAGCTGCTCAGGTGATTATATGTGCTTCTCCTGCAAAAGTTAAAGAGTTTAGTTTTGTGACTGCCACATACCGTTGCCATTTCAATAGGGAAAAAAAGAAACTTCATCAAATATATTTTAAATATATACTTAAAAAGTATTTTTGATTTGACTAGATTGCTGCCCTAGAGAATTGTGGAATGTAAACATACACTTTTCAAATTTCTAGCCAAACCTTTTATTTTAAATAAACAACTCAATAGTCAACAACTCTGCTAATCACTTACACGTCAGGAGTAAATTACTTACATTTAAAAACATAAACAGACCAATAAGCAAGGAAGAATAAGATAAAAAATTGATGGAAAATAATTGTGAACTCTGAATTTTAAAAAACAGCTTTAAGAAGATTAATACATTTGACTGGAAACTGAAGTTCCCAGGTATATCAGAGAGTGAGTTTATCCTAACTGTACACTCTCGTTTACCAGCAGCTAAATCGTTTGAGGATTCAGAATGCCTTATTTCTCCATCTTCTCCAATCTGAGAGTTTTAAAAACTCCTGGCTCCTTTGCGTTAGCCAAGTAGGACCTAAGACAGCAAACAAATCCAAATAATTTAAAATAATACAGAATATACTACTACGTTTTTAAAATTTTGATGGTTAAAAATATTTCTAATTTATACAGACTCATATTAATTAGGTGAGGCAACAGAGGCCCATCAAGGGGCAGGAATGACTTCAGACCCAGGTGCAGGGCCTTCTACAGACACTGTGTCCTGAAGTGTTGAGTTAGTCTAGTGAGTATACTCCGTCATCTCCAGCTGCCAGTGTTCATACAGAATCTGATATACTCCTTTCCCAGAAAGAACTGAAAAGAATTCCTTACTTAGAATTTCTTTTCACTGTGCTATATCATATTATACACAAACCACCACCTACACGTCAAAAAAGTCACATACAAATTTTTCCCCAGTGTTTTCAACGTGTCCAAGTAAACAATGATCAAATATAAATTTTAAAAAGCACAAGCCTTATCACTCATATCTCAATAGGCTGGAATTAAAAAAAGAACACACAAAGAAAAAGCAAAACAATCTACAATACTATAGATACACTTAGGCACACATCACCGTAGCTGCTGCTGCTGCTGCTGCGTCGCTTCAGTCGTGTCTGACTCTGTGACCCCACAGACGGCAGCCCACCAGGTTCCCCCGTCCCTGGGTTTCTCCAGGCAAGAACACTGGGGTGGGCTGCCATTTCCTTCTCCATCACCGCAGCTAAAGTTTATTAATAATGAGTGCACCTTCCAACTATGCAGCGCCCTCAGGAATGCATCCTCATGAAAGGATGTCCGTGCAAACGGCCGGGTGCCTCACCTGTCTTCCCACAAAACTACTTACCAGCTGCCTGGCTCCAGTGAAGAGCCTTAAGGCTGTTCCCTCTGTTTTGCCCTGAGACCACCCAATTTGAAAATTTGAAAACTTCAAGCACTATAAGCATAATCATCCACTATCTTTATTCTAAATAAATAAAATAACCTTGCTGCTACTGCTGCTGCTAAGTCGCTTCAGTCGTGTCCAACTCTGTGTGACCCCACAGACGGCAGCCCACCAGGCTCCCCTGTCCCTGGGATTCTCCAGGCAAGAATACTGGAGTGGGCTGCCATTTCCTTCTCCAATGCGTTAAAGTGAAAGGTGTCGCGACCCCATGGACTGCAGCCTACCAGGCTCCTCCGTCCATGGGATTTTCCAGGCAAGAGGGCTAGAGTGGGGTGCCATTGCCTTCTCCAAAAATAACCTTAGGAAACACCAAATTAAACAAACTTACGCCTGAAGTGACTTAGCAGCAGCAGTAAAGAGTCCCTTTACTACAGAACTTCTCAGTGTGAAGCATTTCCCTAAAGGAAATACATGTGAAAAGTCTACCACTTGGTCCCACTCACTGATTCCTACCCACTCAGAGGTGGGACAGGGTCACTCTGCTTTAGACACTGCATTAATATGAAAGGTGGTATAGTTCATTCTCTAACTTACAGCAGACAAACAGCACAGCGGTTAATGGAGTGGCACAATTTTCCAAAATTAAACATTTAAGGTCCAGTTTTGTTATTCTGTATCAATTACTTTTGAGTTTCCATAAATAGCAGAGTTGAAATAAATTTAATCTTGCAGCATGAAGTATCATGAGCTACTTCAATCCATTTTAGGACACAAAACATCACAAAACATTTTAATATTTCAGATTCAAGTATGAGAACTTTTATAATCTACCATGTTTTAGCAAAACTCCTTAATTCCTTTGCTTGGCCTTATTTTGAAGACATGAACTTTAACACTGCTGCTGCTGCTAAGTCACTTCAGTCGTGTCCGACTCTGTGTGACCCTATGGACGCCCACCAGGCTCCTTCATCCACAGGATTCTCTAGGCAAGAGGCTGAACAGAGTAACTCTTAAAGATTTGCTTGCTTTCTACTGAAGTGAAAATATTTGGTGTGAAATATTTCACCTCAAGTAATTCAACTAAGACTGCTTTTCAGAAGAGCATTCTTTAACTAGCTTCATCAGCATCTCCCAAAGTTTTCTTTAGTCTTACCCACTTTCAGATAAGGAAATCAACATGTTATCAATATATCAAATCTCACATATAGCAATTTAGAGAAAAGAAACCCTAAAACCCAAAACCCTAAAACCCAAAGTCATTTAACAGATAAACAATTATCAAACACAGAATGCCTAAGAATTTTTAAAAAATCACACTGCCTAAAGTAGATTTCCTTTCTCAAGTATGAAGGTTGGAAATTATTGACCTCTCACCTAGTGATGTCATACACCATCAGCGCTCCCGCGGCTCCTCTATAGTAGCTTCGTGTGACAGCTCTGAACCTCTCCTGCCCTGCTGTATCCCAGATTTGCAATTTGATTTTTTGGCCACTAACTTCAATTATTCTTGTACCAAATTCAACACCAATTGTGTGAGGACAGTCAGCCATAACTGTTAGGGAAGAAAAGAAATACAATATTCCAACTTGCAGAAAGCTTCAAATTAAGATCAATGGGAAAATGATCTACTAGACAACCAAAAGACTCATTAATGCTTATAGGCTATAAACAGATTAAAGCTTGCATGAAAAAAAAAAAACATTAGCAAAAACCCTTAAGTAAGGAGTCACAGGGATGTGACTGGAACAAGGCTTAGAAATTTCTGCAAGGAACCCAATAATAAACAGCTCACATTTTGCATGCCAAAGACCTCTTTTACAAGGAGAGCAGCCACAAACCATACATGAAATAGGCGTGACAGCACTCCAGTGAAACTTTACTTCTAGAAACAAGCAGTGCCTGGATTTGGCCCACAGGTTACTATTTGCTCTGGGCTAAAAGAATCTGCTAATTAAAAATAAGGATTTTAATAAACTCTTCACAACAACCTGATACTATTTAGCCTTCCAACAATTCTTACCTAATAACAAATTAATGGTTTTAAGACTCTAGGAGTTTTCAGTCAAACTAGTATGTATTCTGTGAAATGTTGTCAATACTTCAAAGATGGTCATGAAATGCAGTGTGTATTTATAATTATGTATCTGCAAGAGGCTAGCCCAATAGGACAAGTCTATTAATCTTTCTTTAGGCCACTGAAAACCCATATCCACTGTTACTCCCCTACAGCACAGAGACTGCTAAACACTTCATAAAATGCTACATTAAGCCAAAAAATGCCACAGAATAAATTTTGACTATTGCAAACAATCTCAACTGTATTTAGCCTGTCAGTTACAGGAGATGAAGCAGCATCGAGTATACTGAAAGTAACTTTAAAAGGCAGGAAAGTGACAGAATCTGCCGAGGTTTTGCCTTACACACTGAACTTACACTTTTTCTCTGTAAACTGGTGAAGCAAGCAGGACTTTCCTACTCCCATGTCCCCTGTTGAAAAAAAGTTCCAATGTTACCCTCTTATAATTACATGCAATGATTGCTATACCTCTTCTACCACATTACATCACAAACCTCTGGGCACTTAAAAGATTTTCATTTTCACAATTTATAATGAGTTCAAAAGATCCTAAAGGTAAGTTTTCACTGTGATATATAAACTGACTATTCCCAACCTTCACTGGTGGTAGAATCTGGTTATGAATTATGTCAAAGACAGACACCAGCTGGGCAAAGCTTTTTAACAGAGAAGCTGCTCTAACGGTGTTTTCTCCTCTCAACTATTGCAGCTTTCTGTCCTTTCCCTTAACCCACGCGTGAAAGCCAAAGCTCCCAGGGAGCGACCAGCGGGCAGCACGCAGCCAGCAGAGGCCATCGGCTTGGGAAACCTGACTCACTGGACCTCGTGCTACCCACACTTCTCAAAGAGCTGCAGAGAAGAATGTGCACACATGAAAGCCCTGACAGAGCTGGCTTCACCTCTGACTGCACTGACAGCAGCTTGACCTCTGGGGAAGGAGGCACTGCAGAACAGCCACATAAGCTCAGTCCTGCAGCAAACCAGCGGGAAGGAGCGACAGAGACACGTGTGCTTCAGCTTACTCTTGCATGTGGATACCAGCGTTGTCTTAATTCGAGCTAAATCTTCTTGAAAGTTGATTAAGAGAAAACCTACCATTATGTTTCATGTATCTTACACAATTATTCTGAATTTTTATCGATTTTTGGAATCCAGGGGGCTCTGAGAAATTTCATATTTTTGGAATGTATCAACACTCCTAGGAAATTAATCTCATCCCCAGTATTAGCTCTCAGCTAGCCCTCAAGGAAAAACAACATCACTTCAAAGGCAGCCAGCTCTGTACCTAGGGTCACAAAGTAACAGGTACATCACTGATGAAAAATAAATCCTATCAAAGGAGTTTTAATTTTGCAGTGATAAAGACAAGTATTCACTTCCCCTGGGGTACTATGTTAAGTACTGGCATATAAACATTTTGCATTTTAACCTTTGGAGAACAAGGGTATAAGGTAAAAAGCTTACCAATAATAATATATTTAAAGATGTAGGAGTAGTTGTACGGTGCCGTTGCCATGGTGGCACTAGAAACAAAGAAAACCGAGTCACTTCAGGGAGAAGCGTGCACGAGGTGTCCCGGCTGCGTGTCCTGTGAAGATATATACACAAGTTATCCAGGCTGCGTGTCCTGTGAAGATATATACACGAGGTATCCCGCTGTGTGTCCTGTGAAGATACGTAAAACAAACCACAGTGATTTTCAGCAAAATGTTAGGTCACAACAGCAGAAAAAACTGCATTTCCCAAATTAAACAAATACACAAATTCTCTTGGATGAACACTGCTTCAACACTCTCATGTATTATCCACAAAAATAGAACATATATCAAAACAATTCCAATATTTCACTTTAGGAAAAACCAGGTAAGAAATGCTACACTGGAAAATTTTGATCAAGGAAATCTTTATAAATTTAAGTTTAAATAGTATCATTATAAATAGTCCTCCTCCCCTGTTAAGGTCTCCATTGCTGTTCACTCATCAAATCTAATGATCTATTTGGTTTGAACACTTTGATTTTACAATAGAATGTTATAAAAAGTAACCACCAACTTATAAACACAAAAGAACTTTTCACACTACTTGAAATAATCATAGCATCCAAAGAAAAAGTAATCATATTATTTCTAAGCGAACGTCAGAAACAGAACCACATGAAACTGTTTTTGTAGATTTTTTTAAAAAGTCAATTACTGATCATTTCATACAGTTCCTAATATAGCATTTGAAGGTTAACAATATACCAAATGTCTGCTATATATTTTTCCAGGAGTTAAGAGAAATAATGACATATTGTGGTTGTAAAATTTGAAGGTTTATGTACTACAAGATATGTTTGAAGACCACAGCTCATTTCTCACCCCCAGAGAAGACTTTAACCTAAAGAAATCTAATTTCCCTCCTACTTTTAATAACTTAAAAAAACCTTCTCCAACTCATTCAAATGAATGCCTTGACTGTGTCTGACACTGTGCTAGGTCCTAGAGAAATAAGAGGTGAGCTCTAAAACTGGTAATAACTTTCAATAAGCTTTATTCTCCAATAAAACCGAAAGAGAAAATTTATTCTCAAAGCAGTTTTCAGCTGAAGATAAAAATTCTTTATAAATATGAAGGTTTAACCTCATTTTTACAAAAACTGATTTTCCAATATTCTTTTAATCTGGTTTTTACTGTTCTAGCCAACTGTCACATACACAAGCCAGATACTTAACAGGATTGGGGAAACCCATTTACTGAAATCAACAGCTTACTATATGTTATATTTCAAATAAAATTTCTCAGTAACTAATAAAATTTAACTTTCAGAAAAAGTAATATTTAAAATAAGTGAATTATTGTTATTAGGGAAGAGAAAGCTGTTAATTATAGTCAATTACCAGACAATCGTTTCACACAATATAGTCTTCCTACTCAGCTGTATGAATTACATTTAACAGAACTGGGACATGCCGTAACACATTTATCATCAGTCACATCACAGAAAACTCCCTTGACCAGTTCCTTCAGAAAAGAAAGTGTTTCTAGATAAAGTAACTGTGAGTCTGAACACCATACATTAGTATGGTTGATTCCCTTTTTCCAGAAACAAGAATGAACTTGGTCCTGAGGTTCAAACTGGTCTGTATTATTCACCAAATTTTGAAGACAAGGAAAAGAGTCATCTCTCACAATAAGAATGATATTTAAAGGTCATTAATTTCTTCTTGGGCTGCATTCCCTCCAGGTTCCTCTCTTCTAACTCATTTTTAACTTCTCTTTGAAACTTCCTTTTCCCCACTCAAACTTGGGGGAAAGTTGACTGTTAAACTCTCATGGGTCTCCTCTGATGTTGCTCTATCTTTTCTTTCTAACTCAGTTATAGTTATACCCACTATGCTTCCTTTCATATTATAATGTTAAAACTGTGGACTCTTAACAATCCCAGTTTCTACTTGAAATGCTCTAAAGGCTAATCATGAAATTATAAACCAATTCTAGTTGTACTAATTTGTGTACTTGCTAATTAATCATACAAGCATTTGTTAATATCTGAGATGACTGATTTTGAAATTTTATTTCCAACTATTAATTAGTACGCTATTTATAAATAAAAGAGAATCATCACTATTTCAGACTGAAAGCCAGCACCCTGTTCTCCACCTCACCACCCAATTTTCTGGTTAAGTTTCTTAAAAATTATAATAAAAATCCTAAAAAGCAGAGTTAAAGGAGAACTACTCAAACCAACTAATTCCAGTAGACAGGCAGCAAAAACTACCAAGCTCTGTAGTCACTAACACACGATTTAAAAAGATTCCCATAGTTAACTGACACAGTTCACTCAAAATTATGTATCGCAACAGAACCACGTTCAAGTGGCCCCTTTTAACTACACTTGGGGCTTCCCTGGTGGCTAAGGTGGTAAACAATCTGCCTGCAATGCGGGACCCCTGGGTTCCATCCCTGGGTGGGAAGATCCCTGGGAGAAGGGCATGGCTACCCACTCTAGTATTCTTGCCTGGAGAATCCCACGGACAGAGGAGCTTGGTAAGCTACAGTCCATGGGGTCACAAAGAGCTGGACAGGACTGAACACTTTCCCTTATTAATACTGTTTTAGCAAAGGATTTCTCAACCTCATCTTATGAACATGAAACATACACCACTATTAAGGTAAGAAATCTATTTAAATGGAGTATGCTACTGAATGAAACTCCACAACAGGTGCTTTCTTTTCACTTCATAGCAGCATAGATCTATTTCCAGGCCAATACATACAGACCTAATGGTTACTAATGATTACTAAATGCATGTTAAACACTAATCACTGTTGTGCCAAAATAGAATCACACTGTCTCCGTCTATTGAATCAGACAGTGTTCCAAATAAAACTATACATATACATGACAAGTTTTGAAATGTACAAATACAGAGGAAGGTAGGTGCTTTCAAATATTGCGCTTATGGGAATCTGAAGTGCCAAAATATTTTGACTAAATAAAGCACATCAGTACTATGAAATGATACACATCTAACTGTAAAACCATTTAGATATATGCATTAACCTGGAAGCACAGTCATGATTTTAAGTGGGGGAAAAAAAAAAACACGTGCTGCAGAGTTCCATGAGATAACACACACCCATTTTTAAAGACATACACACACTCAATCCTATATGTATACAATATAGAAGGATATACACCAAACTGTAAAAAATTAACACACGGAATCAAAGAGAAAAAAGGAAGGGGAAAACTATTAACTGTTTTTACATATCACTAAGAAAGTGAAGTCGCTCAGTTGTGTCCAACTGTTTGCATCCCTATGGACTGTAGCCTTCCAGGCTCCTCTGTCCATGGGACTCTCCAGGCAAGAATACTGGAGTGGGTTGCCATTTCCTTCTCCAGGGGATCTTCCCAACCCAGGGATCGAACCTGGGTCTCCCAAACTGCAGGCAGACCCTCTGAGCCACCAGGGAAGCCCTGCTAAATCACTGGGAGGACACTATAAGCATCCACTACATTCCTTAGTAATACCCTAAAATATTAAAAGTAAAAAAAAAAGGACTGTTAAAATATTCTAAGCATTTTTACATATAATTCTAATGTGAAACAAGAACAAACAAAAAAAACCCAGCCATGATATTTCCAACATTACTTCCACATTTACCAATAAAATGGGGAACATCATATGAAGTGACTCGTGATCCAATTCAAAACACAAACAAGAGGGGGACTCCCTGCTTGTCCAGTGGCTGTGACTCTGCTTTCACTGCTGAGGGCCCAGGTTCAATCCCTGGTGGGGGAACTAAGATCCTAGAAGGCCCCTGGTGCTGCCAAAAATAAAAACAAAACATAAAACAACAAAAAACATAAAAACTAGCAACAGCTCTAATCCCCAATAATGGAGTATATTTTTTCATTTTCTTATTGTTTGAGTCCTTGCTATATTAACTTACATGTCTAATCCTTTCACAGCTGTTACACAGCATTTTATTATTTCACTCTTAGGACATTAGGTGTTACTGTGTAATTTCGATGTAACCGATTCAAGACAACGAAGGAAAAAAGCAACCCCTAAATAAACATATTCTGGGTGACTTAAATTCTGACCTTTATAGTTTAAACTAAGTGAGGCTTTTTTATACATGAAAAATGCTGTTAAAAGCACCGGAACCAAGATAAACTGCTTTTGTGATTCCAATATAAACATTTTTAAATTATGTTAGGTTTTGACAATACAGTAATGATCAAAAAACACATATATATATTTATATATGGGCCCTCACTTCATGGAGCTCAAGAAGAGAAGCCCTTTGGTGCGCTTACAAGACTGCACCTAATCTGTCAGTGAATGGACATAAAACTTTGGGAGTTAATCTATTAAACTAATCAAAATATGCGGTCAATTTCTGTCCTCAACCTTAAAGCAACCTCTGAAAATAACCCACTCATCTCTGAGAACCACCTAAAAAATCACCTCAGTTTTGACAAGATATTTGATGTCATACTTTTTTATAAATTAATGTGGTAAGAAAAAAGTTGATTTCTCCATGTGTCAAGAGAAAGACAAAATTTTTCAGCTAATTATGATGGCACGCTGTGAACAAGAAATAAAGTAATACTGTACCTCTGTCCACAGAAGGAAAGTATTCACGGGAAAACACAAAACTAAAACCCTGTGCTTAGAATTAAAAGGATCAGAAATAATGAAAAATTTACTGAGAAAAGGACGTCTGAGATTTGCTTCAAAATAATTTGGTAGGTGGAAAAGAATCTAAAGCAGAGTGGAAGGACCTCCCCGGTGGCGCAATGGATAGGAATCCACTGGCCAATGCAGGGGACACTGGTTCGATCCCTGTTCCGGGATGATCCCACATACTCAGGAGCAATTAAGCCCATACACCACAGCTACTGAGCCCCTGTTGCCACAACTACTGAAGCCCGAGCGCCCTAGGGCCTGTGCCTCACAAGAGAAGCCATTGCAATGAGAAGTCTGTGCACGCCAACGAGCACCCAGCTCAGTCAAAAAGTAAAAAAAAGACCAAAACACCAGAATTTTAAAAAGTAAACAAAAAATAAAAATAAGAGAGTGGATCTATGTGTATGTGTAAGAGATTCACTTTTCTGTACAGCAGAAACTAATACAACATTGTAAACCAACTATACTTCAATAAAAAGCTTTTTAAATAATGGCTTGGTGGGAGGGTGCAAGCACATGCAGAAGAAGAAGGCTGAGCGCTGCTGACAGCGGGTAATGGGTGTGTGGCAGCTCAGCACGCTGCTCTCTTCTGCGTATGTTTAGAACTGTCCAGAAGAAAGTTTCTTAAAAGTGTAGGGTCTTTGATACCTCTGCTTGTACACTGCTGTCTCCAGTAATGCACAGCACTTTTAATCACAAAAAAATGTTTCCAGTTTTAAAAAAATGAAACATATCTCAGTAGCCCTAGTTTTAAAGTAACTTATTTGCCTTACACAGTTTCCTCTAATCGTATATTTTACTAAAATTATGCAAAGATATTTAATACTGATAAAAATCCGATGTCAAGACACTCCCTACTCTGTTGTAAGGCTGCAGTATACACAACAAGGAACTTCAACATGAAATGTAAAAAAAGAGCATGTAAGTGTAGCTTTAATTCCAAGGGAGTTTTTTAGGTTATTAAAATTCTAAAAGTTTTACATCTTTACAGTAACTGCCATTTACTGAGTGCCTAATATATGTCAGCTCCTTTATAAGCAATCTCTAATTCTAAAAACTCACTTTACAAATAAGGAAGTCAGCTCAGAGAGGAGATACATCCATGGTCATATACTACTAAAGGGAAAGCTAAAATTAAGGCTCAGGTCTAACTCTGCAGCCCTCCAAAGCCACGTTCCTCTCACTCACTCAGCCCACCTTAGACACTCGCCACTAGCCTGGCACTGTCAGAGACAACGGGACCGACTTTAAGCAATGAGCTAAGGGTTTTAAACCTCACTTAAATCTTCACAACAACTCTACAATGTGGGTACAGTAGTCCCTTGAATGGATAAGGGCCCTTAGTCTGAAGAGGTGAGGAACTTGCTTGAAGTCACCAGGAAGTGGCTGGGCTGGGGCGGGAACCCTTCAAAACTCCCAGCCACTCCAAGTCTCAAAGGCATGGCCAAGTCCATGGGTGTCAGCAGAAAGCTCAAGAAAACTTCTGCAACCTCCTGAGGAAGGGGGGAAGGGGAGCTGGGTCACATCTGCCCTTGACAGTCGCACCGAAGCGCTAGGCAGTTCTGACGGTCAGGGAGCCAGCAGCCAGCTCCGCAGGGCTTCGGATACGGACTCTACACTTGCTGCGGGCCCATCAGGAAAGCATCTGCGCTCCGGGAACTCGCCGCTGCTTCCAACCTAAAACGGAAATCTTGCCATCTATCCTCTGGGGTTGCGAGAATGTGACCCAGCAGTGTAGCGCAGACAGACTTTGGGTTATAAAGGAGAAGTCAGCTGTTATCCGAACGCAAACAGGGGGAAAAGGCGAAGAGACTGCAGCGGCACGTTCCGCGGCCACGTCTGTGCCCGGGCCTAGCCTGACTCTGCAGGCACCACCGTTAATCCGCCGCATCGCACCTCCGCTCCCGCTTCCTCAGCTGGGCACGAGGATCCTCTACTCACCACCCAGAGCAACGGGAAGCACGCTAAACCCGCGGGTCCAGATACCCAAAACCCGCGTCCAGCACACAGCGAGGAGCAAACCGCCGAAACACGCTTGGCTCCGCCCTCTTTGCTTAAATTCTAGAAAGGCCAAAAACTTTTCGTCCTCGGTATTTCCACACGCTACCGACGACCGAGACCGTACAGGATGCCACAGGCATTACAGAGCCTCCCGCAAGCCAGAACCTCGCCGCTCGGAGCCCCGACCCCCGCGCAGCCCGCGGCCACGCCGGTCTGCCCTCTGCCAGGCCCTGCGCCGCGGAGCCCGCCGCCGCCCCCGGGAGCGCCCGCGCGGAGAGCGCGGCCGGCCGGCCCGCGGGGCCCGGTTACCTGGGGGCTGCTGGCGGCTGGGCAGCGTCCCGGGCGGGAGGGGGCCGTCAGCGCGAGGAAGGGCAGGGCGGCGCAGCGGGCGAGGGGCGGCGGCGGCCGGCCGAGGCCCGGGCAGGCGGCGGGAGGCCGAGCAGCTGCAGACGCGCCGGCGGCGGCGGCGGTGGCGGCGCGGCGGCGGCTCCCGCGGCTCCCTCAGGATCTCCTCGGGCTGGCCCAAGATGGCGGCGCTGCCTGCACAGGGCTTCCTGTCACCCTCGCGCTGGGTCGGACCACAAAAGAAGGGGGAGGCGGCTGCGCGCGCAGCTGGCGGAGCCCGGAAGACGGTGGCGGGCCCGGCCCGTGGCCACGCCCCTTCCTCGGTGCCCCCTCCGGACTCGCCGCGACGCCGCCGAGCCCGCCCACTGCCCCTCGCGCCAGGAGGGGCGGAGGAAGCACTCCCGCGCAAGCGCAGCCTCGCGTCCTCCCCGCCTGGGGGAGCTGCTGCGCAGGTTCGCGTGGGACCTGCTGAAGTGCCTCTGGGTCTTGCAGGTCTAGGAATGTGGCGCTGGGCACTTTTTACTAGTTTTTGCTGTCGCTTGCCGTACACCGGCCACTATGCTAAGCACACATTTATTGCACTCATTCATCATGTATGTATTGAGCGATTCGTACCTAACGGTGAACGCGCTAGGTCCCTGTCCAACAGCCCCAGGAGGTGCCTATCACCATTTTACTGATGGTAAAACTGAGGCTCAGACTGAGCGAGTCGCTTGTCCAAGATCATGCAGCTAGGAAATTACACTTTCTGCTCAGTTTCACCCCTGTCGCTTACAGCCTCCCTTTGAGGGGTACTTTTAATGAAAGAGAACTTGTGATACTTTTCAGAATTTGGCCACCACCCACCCTCTTCCAGCTTAGGCTTCTGTATCCCCTCACTCGAAAGTTTGGTGCACACCCGTGCAAGATCGCATTCTGACTTTCGCGGGCCCGGGGAACTTCTGCTCTGTGCTTGTGCACATATGTTGGCTTAAAACTCAACATTCAGAAAACTAAGGTCATGGCATCTGGTCCCATCCCTTCATGACAAATAGATGGGGAAACAATGGTAAAAGTGTCAGACTTTATTTTGGGGGGCTCCAAAATCACTGCAGATGGTGACTGCAGCCATGAAACTAAAGGGCATTTGCTCCTTGGAAGAAAAGTTATGACCAACCTAGATAGCATATTCAAAAGCAGAGACATTACTTTGCCAACAAAAGTCCGTCTAGTCAAAGCTATGGTTTTTCCAGTAGTCACGTATGGATGTGAGAGTTGGACTGTGAAGAAAGCTGAGCGCCGAAGAATTGATGCTTTTGAACTGTGGTGTTGGAGAAGACTTTTGAGAGTCCCTTGGACTGCAAGGAGATCCAACCAGTCCATTCTGAAGGAGATCAGTGAATATTCATGGGAGGATTGATGGTGAAGGTGAAACTCCAATACTTTGCCCACCTGATGCGAAGAACTGATTCATCTGAAAAGACCCTGATGCTGGGAAAGATTGACGGCAGGAGGAGAAGGAGACAACAGGATGAGATGGTTGGATGGCATGACCAACTCAAGGGACATGAGCTTGAGTGAACTCCGGGAGTTGGTGATGGACAGGGAAGTCTGGCGCGCTGCAGTCCATTGGGTCGCAAAGAGTTGGACATGACTGAGCGACTGAACTGAACTGTGGATTTATGTATTTATGTAATATGTAATATTTGTTTAATATATAGTTCATACTTTATAACTGCATTGATATACAGATGAATAAATTGTTATATAGCAAATCATTTTCTTCAACCTAAAAGTTAGGTTGAAAGAACTGATTTTGAAAGCACTTAAAAGATTTTGTAGACCCTCTAAAAATACTGTGTACCCTACTCACTGTGGATAAGAGGGCCCTGCCTCAGTCCACCGAAATGAAGTTCAAGCTTGCTTTGGGCATTCAAAACCTTTCATAAGCTAGTTCTGTCACAGGAAAGTGAGATTTCATTGGAAAAAAATGTATTGGAATTTATAAGTATCTTTTTTTTTTCCTAGAAAGACTTCAGAATGAATCTCTGCTCTACAACTTACTAATGATGTGTTTGGGCATGTCACTTGAGTTCTCAGGTCTTCAGTCTCCTCAAAACTAAGAATAATAATAATAATAAATATCACATGAGTCTTTGTGAAAATTAAGTAAGATGATATATGCAAAATGCTTAGCATATGAGAATTTAATACATGGGATTGTTATTGCATGATGGGACTTCCTGGTGGCTCAGACAGTAAAGAATCTGCTTGTGATGCCAGAGATCCCTGTATGAGGAAGATCCCCTGGAGAAGGGAATGGCTACCTACTCCAGTATTCTTGCCTAGAGAATTCCATGAACAGAGGAGCTTAGCAGGTTACTGTCCATGGGATTGCAAAGAACTGGACATGACTGAGCCACTTTCTATTTCACTATACTTGATAATCTAATGTAAAGTAATACTGAAATCCATTCCAGCCCTTAGGTCTATGCTTCTATCACTATATTCTTTAATTGCAATAAGTATAATTTGTTTGTGGTCACAGTTTAACATCTCTGAAATCAAATTTGCCTGTACCAAATAAAGGAGAAAGCTGTGAACCAATTGACATTTCTTGTCCAGCTACAAACTTGTATCTGGCTAGTAAGTTTCTATATACACAATTGTCATCTGAACTGAAACCGCTAATGCTTATTGCGGGCTTCCCTGGTGACTCAGTGGTAGAAAATCCACCTGCCAGTCCAGGAGACTGGGGTTCGATCCTTGGATCAGGAAGATCTGCTGAAGAAAGAAATGGCAACCCACTGCAGTATTCTTGCCTGGGAAATTCCATGGCAAGAGAAGCCCGGCAGGCATGGGCGTCACAAAAGAATCTGACACAACTTGGCGACTAAACAGCCACCACCATGCTTACTGAATCCTTACTGTGCTCCAGAAACTGTCCTAAGATCCCCACATATTTTCTTATTTGTTACTTACAACATCCTCATGAAGTCAGTGCCCTATTCACCTCATTTTATGAATGGGGAAATTGAATGTCATACAGGTCTAAAGTCATATAAGTAAAAATCGGTACTGGGATTTGAACTCAAGCACACCTGACTTCAGATCGCCTATCCTAAGCACTGCTTTGTCCTTCACTACCTATTTGCACTTGTAGCAGCTTAAATGTAGATCCCTATGGTTGCTTAAGTTTGTGTCAAAAGTGTTACACTTTGATGCTGCATTGAAGAGAAACATTGTTGTGAATCCAGAATGCCTATCCGGTGCTAAGCGATGCAATTAAGCACAGAAGAAATTGTCAGTTCTTGTAATAATTCACAGAGTTTCCAAACTAGGAAGAGGCTGTGTTTCACTAATCGCAGCATAATTAAGATGGAATGTCCCTTGGATGACAGACATTTGTCAATGTTTCTGTTAACTTGTTCTTTAAAAAACAAACACTGTTTGTATGAAAAGCATGTGCACAAAACATCAGTACTGTTTGGGAAAGCAGAAGACGGAGAGCATCACTAGAGAGCTGTTACAGATGTCAGGGTGTCCACATGGCGGGATACGTGAAGCCACAAAGCAGAAGGAGGCGCTTGTACGTGCCCTGACATGGAACAATCTCTAGGAACTACTTCAAGTGAAAAAAAAAGATACGGAAAAGTAAATAGCACGCCAACGTGTATTAAATTTTAAAAGGAGAGGAAAATAGACGTATATTCTTGTGCAATTGGACATGCAAAGAAAGAGCTTTTTCCTGTTGTCCTGAAACTGCTGCTGAAACCCAAACCTGAACCGAGAAGACCCTAAGGAGCCCACATTCTGCATTTAAAGAGCTGCCAGTGGCTGGGACCCACTGTCTTCCAGAAGGGCATTGAAGACCCACCGTCTACCAGCCTTTCATCCATCCTGATTCTGCTTCTTCCTGCCTATTCCCCATTCCTACCCACCTCCCCACAGACAAAAATATTACCACTGGCCAATGGAAAGAAGAGATGGAGACATGGAGGAAAGCCAGGCTTAAAGACAAATATGGTTTTCTGAAAAGAGACCCATCTCTTCCCTCTCCCTCCATGGGAAGAGGTGGACGGGGGGAGTTGTAGTCTCTTAGATGCAGGAGCGAAGGGCTCAAGAGAATCGTCAGGGAAGAGTGGGCATGCCTGCCGGAGGAGGAGGAGGCTGGCAGCCCCCAGATGCCTGTTACTAATCTGCTCTGCCCATCGCCTCCTAAGCAAAGGAAAATGCACTTGGAGAGAGACCGCATGGAAGGGGACTCTGGATGACATGGTGGAGGGCTCTGGGTGGAGAAGATTGAAGCTGGGGCCACCGTGCTCACACAGCCCTCAACGTCCCCATCTTAGATTGAAGAGCACAAGCTGGCTGCCAGCCGGACGACACAGCCAGTGTCTGAGGGCTCACCCATTCCCAGAGGGGATGCATAGGAGCGCCCCAGGCACCGAGTCTTGTCATATCTGCATGTTCTTGTTCCACTGATACAGGTACTGATTCTCCGTCATATCTGCGTGTTCTTGTTCCACTGATACAGGTACTGATTCTCCGTCATATCTGCGTGTTCTTGTTCCACTGATACAGGTACTGATTCTCTGTCATATCTGCGTGTTCTTGTTCCACTGATACAGGTACTGATTTTTTGTCATATCTGCGTGTTCTTGTTTCATTTATACATGTATAATTCCTTTTGTAAAAATAGATGTTATTCTAGCCTTTATCTTTTTCCAGAGCCTAAACATTTAAGTTCATTTTAGATCTCTCTATTTGTTGTTTAGTTAAACCACATCGATTCATCTCCTTGTTGGTTTTATAGGCTTAACTTTATTTGTTAATTTTCTTGGTATGTTTCAGAATTTTGATGCCTAGACTTATCTTGGATTATACATTCTTTTTCCTCTCTCTCTTTGCTCACCCCGTTTTTATGTAGTGGTTTTGGAGTTGCCATCAATCCAGAACCGAATATTAGAATATCGATGCCCCAGTCCCTGAGGTGATATTGAAGATACAGGAGAAACAATGCAATTTGTACTCTAATGTCTATTACTATGTGTCACCTAATTTTCAAAAAGTTAATATATAGTCAAATGTAGTCGATTAATTTCCAGTGATACATAATTCAACTGAATAATGACAAATAATTTAAAAATGCTAATCAAAAAACAAGTGGCAATTTAGGTACTGCACTCCAAAATTTGGCAGACTGACCAAGAAATGAAAATTAAGCCCATGGGATTCTTTAGTCTCTGGATATGGAAAATTATTAGATTCAAATTTATGATACAAAAGAAGAAAAGTGATGTACAAATGTAAAGATAAGTACATGCTATACTGAATTGTAAAGGAAATGCTGTGACTCTTAAAATATCCACCCCACACCTCATGGGGGCTTCCCAGGCGGCACCAGTGGCCAAGAACCCACCCGCCAGGGCGGGAGATATGAGATGCAGGTTCGACCCCCGGGTTGGGAAGATCCCCTGGAGGAGGGCCTGGCAGCCCACTGCAGGATTCTTGCCTGGAGACTCTCCTGCACAGAGGAGTCTGGTGAGGTGCAGTCCACAGGGTCGCACCCCTATCGTATAATCCTCTGGAGTCACAGCTTAGAGGGTGTGTTTGCATGCATGCTGAGTCATGTCCAACTTTTTGCATCCCCAAGGACTGTAGCCCACGAGGCTCCTCTCTCCCTGGAATTATACTGGCAAGAATACCGGAATGGGTTGTCATTTCCTCCTCCAGGGGAGCTTCCTAGCTTAGGGATCGAACCCAAGTCTCTGCGGCTCCTGCCTGGCAGGCAAGTTCCTTACCACTGAGCCACCTGGGTAGCCCCTTATGAGGGTGTAGCAACAAAAATCGTGCAAGATGAAAGGTGTACTTGAAAATGGCTTGGGAGAGCTGTCTACAGAAAACAGGTTTATCGCCTCTAGAGTTTCCTCCAATATTTGATCTGATAGTCTTCTCTTCGGTTGACCACCAGAATGGATGGTTTGGATTTAGAGGCCACGTTCCATGAAATAATATGCATCTTTGAACGTTAGAATCACACCCAGTATGGCAAAATGACCACACCATGAAATCCACGTGAAAACTAAGATCTGGTAAGAAGATGGCAGATTCCGCTCTTTCATCTCATGCTCTTTCCAAAGCATGCACTTATTAGAAAGAGGGAAGGCAGAGTGGTACTTGAATTTTCTCTCTTGCTTTGTAGACCTTGCACATTTCGCTGGAGATAATGTAAGTGGAGAACATTGGTGGCGTGACACAAGAACTGAATATGGTCAATCTTTCCATGGCACAAACGTGGCAGGTGCTGTCAGGGGCTAAGATCTTATCCTAATCGCAAGTCAAGAGCTTAGTGTCACACAGTTTCATAGATGTGGGCAGAGGATATGAGACTTCCGGGTCAGGGACTAAGGACTTTATTATTCACAGCACCGTATGCAGCCTGAACATCAGGAACTGAGTGTCAGGAACCCCGAGCTTAGGGAAATCAAGCCTTCTGTACTGGGGAGTAAGCCTTTCTGTCCTTTGCTCTGGAGGGAAGTCCTGTATCTTTGAAGACCATTTGCTCTCCAGCCATCCATGTGAAGACGGTCTGGGACCCAGAGGGTCAGAGCCTCTGCTCGCAAGCTGTGCAGAGATGGAAGAGATCCACGGAAGGGCTGCTGCTGCTGCTGCTAAGTCGCTTCAGTCGTGTCCGACTCTGTGCGACCCCACAAATGGCAGCCCACCAGGCTCCCGCGTCCCTGGGATTCTCCAGGCAAGAGCACTGGAGTAGGGTGCCGCCATGGAAGGGCAAGAGCTTATTATGCTCACAGCACTGTGTCTGGTGGAAGGGGAGAGTGAGTAAATGGTTTGCTGTGGAGGAAAGAAAATGGCTGGGGAGCCACACTGACCCGAGCCCCGTCTCTAGCATGACTTAAGCATTGCCGTGTTTGTTCCTTCTTGCCTGCGCTGAGCCGGCTGCTGTGCACAGGCTCTCTGGAGTCGCAGCAAGCGGGGCACGCACTCTTCACTGCGGTGCGTGGGCTTCTCACTGCAACGGCTTCTCCCGTTGGGGAGCACAGTCTCTAGGGCTTGTGGGCTCCGCAGCTGGGGTGCGTGGCCTGAGCTGCCGCCTGTCCTGTGGACCCTCCCGGGCCGGCACTGACGCTGTGGCCCGTGCGCTGGCTGCTGGATTCTTAACCAATGGACCACAGGAGAAGTCCTAGCGTAGTTCTTTATAGGCCTAATGACCTTAGTCAAAGCGCTGAACTTCTCTGAGCCTCAGTGGCATAAGGGGATAATAGAGCTTCCCCCATATGATTGTGGTTTAAATCAACTGGGAAAAGGTAGCAGGAAGAACTAGTCACAGTATCCAGAACATTCTAAGCCTTCAACAAACGCCCAATCCTCCTACCTTTCCCTCATTCACTGATTTCCTCGGATATGGGAATCAGATGCAGCTAGACCCCTGCCGGAGCCTTAAAGCCCTCCCCCTAATTGAGAAGGAAAGTTTTGGGTCCCTTCTTGATTTAATTAAGATACCCGGCTTCAGATGTTGTACCTATGCGACCCCACAATGACAGTGGATTTCACGAGTGAGAGGCCCGAGTCCTCTGCCACACAGACGTCTGTACCAGCACCAGGGCCGCTGTGCAGGCCGCTCGTGACAATTCTTAAGCGCTTCCTCGATGGTGGCGGTGCCGGTCGAACGCATGTTTTCATCTCATGGTTCAAAACACTTATTCCAGCTGCCAAATCCTGTCTCGTTCCAGCCAGCAGAGGGGAGAAAAAGAAGCGGATGGCACAAACTCTCCCTTTCATGCGATTCAGAACTTGGGCTTTGCGCCTCTGCTCACATCTCATTAACGAGTCAGGTGGCCACACCTCGCTGTGAGGGAGGCTGGGAAACAGCCTTTATTCTGGGGAGGGTTGTTAAAAATAGAGGAAGGAAAGAGTGCTCTTAAGAGACAGCTGGCCGTCTCTTCCACGCCACCCTGCTTTGCTCAGGAGAGGGCAGGCCTGAGAGCTGGGTTTACACTCTGATGCCACCAAGGCAAACACCGGAGCCAGCAGCAGGTCACGAAACGTTCCCGTCAGTGTAACTCCTTCAGGGAGACTCCGAGTGAAGAGCATCCCACTTGCCTTGCCGGAGTTCTGAAGGAAGAACTTGAGCAACGAAACAAAGAAGCAGAGGAGGCCCAAAGATCACCTTGATCACTGACATAAGGTTGGAGAAGCCACTATCAGCCAACAGTGAATCCCAAAGCCGGGCTGTAAAGACCAGGGCCAGCTGCTTGCTGTTGGGTGGGGGACTCTAGAGAAGTCCCCTCCCAGTGAGAAGGATGATGCAAATGGAGTGTGACCTCGTGTTCCCAAGTTTACCAAGCAGGTCAATCCCTCGTCTACTCAGGAATGGACAAAGTAAGGAGAGGAGTCAGGAGCATGCTCAGAAAAACAAACAAATGAAACCCTTCCTCACTGAAACCAGGGCTAGAGAAAAGGGATTCTGCTCTGCCAGCCACGGTGAGCAACGACTGCCGCGTAGAAACAGCCTGTCTGACTCTTTGTGACCCCATGCACTATACAGTCCGTGGAGTTCTCCAGGCCAGAAACTGGAGTGGGTGGGCTTTCCCTTCTCCAGGGGATCTTCCCAACCCAGGTCTCCCGCATTGCAGGCGAATTCTTTCCCAGCTGAGCCACAAGGGAAGCCCAAGAATACTGGAGTGGGTTGCCATTCCTTTCCTAGACGATCTTCCTGACCCAGGAATAGAACTGGGGTTTCCTGCATTGAATGATCTTCCTGACCCAGGAATAGAACCGGGGTCCCCTGCATTGAAGGTGGATTCTTTACCAACTGAGCTATCAGGGAAGCTAGAAACAGCAGACGAAACAAATAGAGTCTGCAAATAAAAGAAGACCCAAATGACAAGTGGGAAACTACCCCACACTGTAATTGAACTTGAGTCCCAGCCTTACTTCTTAGTAACTGTGTGGCTTCGGATAACTTCCTTAAAGTCTCTCAGTCTTCATTTCCTTGCCTCTAACATGAGGCATTAGATACTATGGCACCTACTCCAGTACTCTTGCCTGGAAAATCCCATGGATGGAGGAGCCTGGTAGGCTGCAGTCCATGGGGTCGCTAGGAGTCAGACACAACTGAGCGGCTTCACTTTCACTTTTCACTTTCATGATTGGAGAAGGAAATGGCACCCCACTCCAGTGTTCTTGCCTGGAGAATCCCAGGGACGAGGGAGCCTGGTGGGCTGCCGTGTATGGGGTCGCACAGAGTTGGACACGACTGAAGCGGCTCAGCAGCAGCAGCAGGATCTAATTCCTAGGTAGTTGTGAAGAGAAAACGAGATAAAGCATGAAAAGTTCTTAAAGAGCGCCTGATCGTCAGCAAGCCCTCAGGAAACAGTGGCTGCAATCATTATTTCTGAGAGTCAGTCAGTAACTCCTGAAGCAGTTCCTCCATATAAATTGGAGGGGGGCGGGGGGAACTTTATCTGCTATTACGGAATGCAATAGAGATCTGAAATTTTCTTCAGGAGAATAAAAATTATTAGAGAGAGAGGGGAGAGGAGAAGAATAGGAAACAGGCTCCTGTAGGTATAGCTGGTTTGAAAAACTGAGTGGAAAAGAGTCCAGGGCAAACTTGGCTAGGTCTGTCCTTCCTACACCCACTGGGTCTCACATACACTCACACACACAACCATAGGCCAGCCAGTACCCATCCAGGGTCTGACATCACTATTCCCAGGAGAAGTTATTGTCTTTATAGATGTATTAGTTACGGCAAACTAGGTTTTGCTGTGTAACAAATGACCCCCAAATCTCAGTGTACAACCACAAAGGTTTATTTCCTGCTCACCCCTATGTCCATGGTAGGTCCTGTTCCATGGTGTTTTTACGCCAGGACCCAGACTGAGGACGTTCTCTCTCTTTTTCTCTGGAACACTGCCAGGTTTCATAGCAGAAGGGAGAGAGACGTGGCGAACAACACGCTGGATCTTCAAGCTTCTGTTCCAAAGTGATGTACGTCACTTCTCTCGTTTGATTGGCCAGAGCAAGTCTTGTGGCCTCACGATGACAGATTTGGGGCGCAGAATTCCTCTCCAGGGAGGTTATATAGGCGAGGAGAAATCCAGTCTACCACAGAGGGTTACTCCCTATCCAGACACACTCAAATGCCCGAGGGTAGACAGCCACGAAGCATTGCTTACTGGCTGACCCTGGGCCTTCCTGAGCCTCAGTTTCCTTCTCTGTGGAGACAGCAATACTTGTCCTGTGCTCCTCACCGAAAAGGGGTAAGAATTCAAAGGAGAATTCAAAGGTGTGCGTGCGGTTTGTAAAGTGCCCAGTCCTGCCCTTCCGTAAAGGGTTCTGTTGCTGCTGTGAGTCTCATGGGACAGACAGTAGTGCCTCTTAAAAATCACCCGAGTAAGGGAGTCTCTGACGACTCTGAGGTTCCCTTACTGAGACACCAGTGAGACCCACTCGGGAGAGGCTGCCAAGTGGCCACAGATCACAGCCAGCTGAGCATTCGCCCATCAGGGATTCGCTCAGGGGCGCCTGAGGCTCGGGGCCCCTGTCTCCTGAGCGCTGGCGCTCCTCAGCGCTTCCTTCCTCTTTTTCTGTTTGGCCCCTTCAAAGGAAAGACCAGTGGATGCCTTTCTAACCGAGCCCCTGGTATGCACAAGAGAAAAAAGCATAGATCCAAGTTGTTAACTGACTTGCCCAACTCGACAGGTGTGTTCAGAGCTGGGACTGGAAGCCAGACTTGAGATTCCTAATCTACAGCTTTTCTAAGACTTAGGTTCCAACAGTGCAGCCTATCAGCTCTGAGATGTGGGTGGGCATCTTAATCTCTCTGGGCCTCAGTTTCCCCATCTGTAAAATAGGTCTGGTGGCCCTGGCTTTATTGAATTGTTCTGAAGTTTGGACATGCATATAAAATCCCTCTTCCCCAAACCCTCAACCCCTCCCCACGTTTTACCCCTCTATCCCCCTGCCGAGCATCAGTCCCCTCCTGAAAGAGGCCCCTGCAGCCTTCAAGGCTGATTCTGGCCACAGCTCCTGGCTTCCCTCCAGCTGAAGGGATTCCCTCCCTCCTGGTGCCTCAGTCCAGAGGAGGATTTAGATATTTTCCAATTCCCAGAGTATCTGTGAAACAAATGAAACTTTTGAGAGCAGATAGACATTTTGTTATTCTTAAAAGTCTACATTATTCTTATTTTTTAAATCTTAATTAACAGAGTAGTCATTGTTCAAGCTTTATTGTTTTAGTTGGTGTAACTTAGTTGGCTGCCTTATTTATGTAATTTTTCCTTTTTACATTACAAGGCAATGTACACTATTCTGATACATTCAGTACATAAGATTCTTTAGAACACAGTTATGCACATGGCATGCAATACTGGATTTGTACATTGGATCCCAGGATGTGATTAACTGGAGAGGAAAAAGTTGGACTAGGCACCTTGGCTAAAGGAACCAGAGGTTATATTACACAGTAAATACACATCTGGTTTGAAGGGCAACTGCAGCATCTGCAACATGGGCAGTGGGACCTCTTGAGGAAGTTGAATTATTTGACAAATCAATTGAGGGCCACACGAGGTAAGTGCCATCCAGCATCAGGATACAGCTGCAAGGTTTCATGAGCCATTCCTTGCCATCCAACAGGGTTTTATGAACCATTCCTATTTCTAACATTAGGAAATTGATTTTTTCCTAGGCTGTCTTAACAGTACTGTTTTAATCACAGATCAGATATAAAGGACAATATGAGTTACAACCTCCAGCTAAAATCCTGTGTAGCCTAGGCAGTGAAGTGACACGTTAGAAGGCTCTAAAACTGCAGCTCCTTCTGGATCCCCCAAAGTGTATCTGCACTCTTCTTCAACAGGCCTCTTCCTCATGAGTCAGAGTCACTTTCACAACCTCTGAGATTCCATTCTGTCCCAAGATGCAAGGAACACTAAGGAAGACATCCTCTTTTATTCCGTAGAGACCCTTCATCACGGTGGAAATCGGATGCACCCGCCTACGATTCTTCATTATACTTTCTGCCAAATCGGCCACTGGCAGTCCAATGGCCCAGGATGTGCAGCCTTTCAGTTTGATCACCTCATAAGCACTGTCAACTGCTTGTTTGTGAACCACTTTCCACTGTTCCTTATCTGCATCAGTGCCTCATTCAGGGTGTAAATTCTTCAGGGAGACACCAGCAACATTCACTCCACTCCATACAGGCACACTAGAGTCACCGTGCTCTCCAAGGATCCACTCATGGCAGCTTAATGGGTGAACTCCCAGCCTCTCCATGAGATAACGGAACCGAGCTGAATCCAGACTGCAACCACTTCCAATAACATGGTTTTTGGGAAAGCCGCTTATCTTCCAAGCCACATAGGTCAAAATATCAACTGAATTGGAAACAACAAGCAACTTGCAATTTGGGCTGCATTTACAATATTAGGGATGATGAATTTAAAGATGTTCACGTTACGCTGGACCAAATTCAGACGGCTCTCTCCCTCTTGCTGACGTGCCCCAGCTGTGATAATAGCCAGCCTGGAGTTTGCTGTTACATTAGAGTCTTTGCCAGAGACAATATTTGGTGTTCTAAGGAAAAGGCTGCCATGTTGGAGATCCATCATCTCTCCCTTCAGTTTATCTTCCATGACATCAGCAAGAGCAATTTCATCTGCCAAGTCCTTCATTAAGATACTGATGGCACAGGCCATGCCAACAGCACCAACCTCAACAACTGTAATCTTATTCTGGGGGACATGTTCTTCTTTAAGAAGATTCTGAATCAGTTGATCCTTGAGAGTTGCCATCTTGGACTTGGAACCTAAAGGAACCAGGAGTGACCATCGAGCGGGCGGGCGTCGGAGGCGCGTGGCGTGGGATCTGGACTTGGCTGCAGCGGCTCCCGTCTACATTATTCTTAAAAGTCTCTCTCTCTTCTTGCGTCTTGCCAAAGATCCTTTCGACCTCCAGATATGGGAAAGAGAGCTAAGGAGAAAAGGGAGTATGAGGGAGGAATTCTTTCCTGCCTGTATATTTATTCTGGGTTTCACAGGTTTAATGTCTGACCTTTTACTCTGAGTGCAAAGGAGGAAAGTGAAAGTGAAGTCGCTCAGTCGTGTCCGACTCTTTGGGACCCCATGGACTGTAACCTATCAGGCTCCTCTGTCTATGGGATTTTCCAGGCAATAGCACTGGAGTGGATTGCCATTTATGTTGGGTTCACTGCCTTATACCCGATACAAGTATGTACAAGTTATGGACTTGTTTCATCACTAAAAGAACACAGGGAAGCTCTAAGCGGCTCATGCCTTCAATAAGTCTCCATTTTAGAGCAAGAACCGGGGCCACTGGTTTGCAAAAACCACTGGGAAAACCGCTTCCTGCTTCCCCCAGTGCCGACTTCTATTCTGGTATCCAAAGGAAGGAGCTGGCAAAGCAGAGCATTTCGGACCTGGTCCACAAGAGGGCGTCACAGGCCCGCGCCGGTCCAGCTCCCTGGTCGGAGCTCCCGGTTCTGGTGCCTCCCGTGTCGCTCACACAAATCTGGCTTGACAGTACTCCTCCAGTCTCTTCTTTTTTCCTTCTCTTTCCTGGCCCTGGAGGAAGTGAAGGAGCTTTTTGGAGACGGGTGGACTTGGATGGAAATCCCGGCTTGGTCATTTGCTGAGACACTGGAAAATGAGTTAGCATTGTGAGCTGCTGTATTAATAATTGCCCAGTCCTTCCCCAGGCCAGGGAATCACTGAACTACACGCAAGAAGATCGGCCAGCAGAGCCCCCACGTTTCACAGACGGGGACACTGAGGTCCAAGCTACGCCAGAGCACAGCTGCCTCCAAAAACAGAAGACAGGGGCTTCCCTGGGGGGGGCCAGTGGTTAAGACTCCACACTTCCACCGCAGGGGAACACTGGTTCAGTTCTTGGTTGGGGAACCAAGATCCCGCGTGCTGTGCAGCATAGCCAAAAAGAAAAAAAATAATAATAATACACAAGAGCGTTCATCAGTGAGTGAACGAATCGATGAGTGAGAAGATAAGCCAGTGAGGACTTTGGATCCAGACAAAAGCGCAAACTTGTGTACCAACCATGTAGCTTCGCTGGTGAGTAGCTCGACCAGGCTGCTGACCCCATGCGCCTCCTGCGCCGCCCTCTTTCCTCACCTCAGTGGGGAAGGGGAGAGATAACCAGCGATATAGCAGCACCTGCTTCATGGGGTGTTGTGAGGATTCGGTGAGCTCGGACATAAAGTGCTCAGCCAGGAGCCTGGCATCAGTGCCTGGCACTGATGTTCTATCTTATTTATAACCCAGGTCTCCGTCATGTAACCTTTCTGAGCCTCTGTGTTCTCACCTACAGAGTGAGAATTTTACAGAGCACTGGGGGGAGGACTCAATGGCACCTTATAAAAAAGCCCTCAACACGGGACCCGCTCAGGGCAGTGGTGTAAAACGCAGTTTGTGATAATAGGGACTTCCCTGGTGGCCCAGTGGCTGAGATGCTGCGATCCCAGTGCGGGGGGCCTGGGTTCAGCCCCCGGTCAGGGAACTAGTCCCCACATGCTGCAGCTAAGAGTCCACGCAGCACGGCTGGAGACCCCCGGCACGGCTGGAGACCCCCGGCACGGCTGGAGACCCTCCCGGCACGGCTGGAGACCCCCGGCACGGCTGGAGGCCCCCGGCACGGCTGGAGACCCCGCGGCCAGTGCAGCAAGCGACACTGTTCTCACGTCATTCCTGTGCGTGAAGCCAAGAACAGTTGCTTCCAAGAACAAAGCTTTTCACGGGCACACACACCCTTGTTACTGCCTTAGTTGAGACCTCTCGTCTCCCCTGGACTGCATTCCCCACCTTGAGAGGAATGACGGATGCCAGCTGGCTGGAGGCTCCCCTCCAGGGGGCACCCTTCCTCAGCTCCAGACAATTGCCAGCGGGGCAGAGAGGTTCCGGTGGAATCTGTGTGCTGCAGCTGCTGTAACCACAAGCTGGCACTTAAAACAACAGAAATGGAAGTTAGAACTCTGAATCAAGGTGTCGCGGGGCCCTGTGCCCGCTGAGCCTGGGCCAGACTCTTCTTGCCTCATCTGGCTTCCAGGGGTCGATCCTTGCTGCCCCTCGGCTGCCAGCTGCGTCGCCCCCGTCTCCGCCTCCGGCACCAGCCACACGGCCTTCTCCCTACTGTGCGTCTGCCTCGCTGCTCTTCTTATGAGAACACCAGTCATATTCGATTCAGGACCCTTCCTATTCCAGTAAGACTTCATCTTAATTTACGTCTTAACTGCATCTGCAAAGACCCTATTTCCAAATAAGTTGAAGTCAGGCACCGCAGGTTTGCACTTCAACAAATCTTGTTGGGGGGATGCAGTCAACCAACAACACTTGCTAAAAGACTTTTCAAAAACTTTGAAATTTTGTGAGCTCTTCCAGTTTATCAGTATTTATATATAAAGTATATCAGCATAATTTTCTTTTATTAGTTTCTGTGAAATTATTTTAAATTATATAACTATTATCTAGATTCAAATCATATCAATAAATTATTAATTGTATTATGAATCTAAATTATTTATAATTTCTGAACTATTCGAACAGTTAGTTTTTAAAAAATAGCTACACAAGTCAAAGAGCGAGGGCCCGTAGGCGGGAGAGGCCTGCGCCTGTGCGCTGCTGAGCTGCTCCCCTCGTGTCTGACTCTTTGCGACTCTCTTAAGACCAGGCAGCTACATCTGAGCACAGACTTGAGCACAGACTGTAGCCCACCAGGCTCCTCTGTCCATGGATTCTCCAGGCAAGAATACTGGAGTGGGTCGCCATGCCCTCTTCCAGAGGATCTTCCGACCCAAGGATCGAATCCTCATCCCACGTCTGCTGCACTGGCAGGTGGGTTCTTTACCTCGAGTGCCACCTGGGAAGCCAGCAGGCGCACGGGCCGTGCCTTTTCGACCCGGCCTCATGGACTCCAGGGTGGTCTTCCTGCTCAGCGGGAGGGCGCTGTCTCTGCCTCTGCGGTGGCCCGCAGCTGGCATCAGTGGCTTCGGTTATCTCTCTCCCACGGCCCCCGGCTCGGTCTGCACTCAGCTGTAGCTGCTTGGTCTTAATCTGACCCAGACAGACCTCCACGGCCGGCTTCTGTGTTTCCTCCAAGAACGATCCCATCTTCCCCATTCCCCACCCCCACCAACGAACCCAACA